>JABUQX010092057.1:0-2500 GCA_015478945.1 Trachelipus rathkii | reverse complement strand
TCGTTGTGTGGGTGGGTGGGTGTGTGTGTGTTGTGTGTGTGTGTGTGTGAGAGAGAGAGTAGTGTCCGAGAGCAGAGGAGAGAGAGAGAGGAAGAGAGAGAGCAGAGTGAGAGAGAAGAGAGAGAGAGTAATAAGGTGAAAAATCCCGAACTTCACTCTTTTAAGGAGGATAGTGTGAATACAACCACCCCATATGTTTTAGGAAAATTTCATACATAATTAAACGATACCCTCTATAAAGAGCAGGCAGCTGTGGTGGTCTAGAGAAATTCTGAAGACGCCTCAGAACATTCATCCTCTCAGGAGCTTGTTTAGTCAGAAAAATAATGATCCTTACAAGTTTTTAGTTTTGTGTCGGAAAAAGATGAAATAGTTCTGTGGAAGATGAAGTCAAAGTGAAAAGCATGAAGAAAAAGCTAAATTTTTGATGCATTGAAAACAACCTTGTTTTATCTGCCTCAGTTAGAAATTCGAGAAAGATCAATGATTAGATGCTTGGAATGTGCCCTTGGAGCAAGAGTTATTTGCTGTATTCTGGGATATCTTTCAAAATGAATGGGAGGAGTCGTAGGCATGAATGGTTAGGTAGTAAGTTAACAGAGAGAAGTGCATTAATGAAAAGTAGGAAAGTACCTGGGGATATTGCAGAACCCTGTGGAACACCACTATTATATATTTAAATGATGAATGAGAGAGAAAGAAGGATAGACGCCGAAAGATGGAAGTTTAGAAATCGATGTTTTGGACCAGACTTTATCGAAAGCTTTCGACATTCTCATCGGTACATCAAAGGATTTATCAAAATGCTGAAGGGAGATGACTAAAATTCAGATAAAATGAAAAGTAAATCACCAGTAAAATACACTGTATGGAAGCCATTCTGGCGATCTGAGAGATACGATTAGAAGATTTAAAATGTTTCGAAACCTTCCTAATAAGGATAGATTCGAAAGCTTTGAAAGTACTGCGAGGTGAAAGCAGTAGGATAATAGTTAGATGATTGAGAAGGGGTTCCCTCTTCTAAGCACAGACTGAATAAGGGCGCGTCTTCATCAAGAAGGAAGTTAGAGTTGATAGGAATAGATGAAATAGTTTTGTAATATTAGAAGCACATGTTGGATACCGTCACAACCATACCCCTTCTTAACAATAGGCTCAGAGAGCAGAAATAACATACTTAGTATAGAAATTGCAATATTTGGCAGCAATTGGTAAGGGTTGTAGAGAAATAGAAATTGTTCAGGAGTTGTATAAAGTTGAGTCATAGACAAAGATATGAGTTAATCTTTTGCAGTGGGTAAGACTTCTAGGGTGCTTCGAAAGAGTCTAGAGAAGGTAAAAAAATGCAAGTCAGAGCAACATTTTTGCAACATCCGGTTTTTCAAGCAGTAGAGACACCAGAAAAAAAAAATAATTGCATTTTCTACGACAATTGATTCTTAGTGTTATGTGGGATAGTTTATCGTGTTTTCAAAAAATTTGAAGACTACTTTAAATTCCTGATGTAGTGTTTCCCTACAACAAATAGCACGAAACATGCAGAGTTACAACCAGGTTTATAATAATTAATTAAAAGTAATGAATGGAAAAACTCCATGACAGAGAGATGCTATCTTGCTTAATGCTTGCTGCGCATTCAGAGAACCCTTCCAGCCGAAACAATTGCTTCTATGCTTGAGAGTTCATGTGAAAGAAGGGAAGATAGTGGAAGGCCCAATTAAACATATCAACAAAGCATTTTATGTAAAGATCGAGAGCACCTAGGGATGCCTCTGAGAAGTTGAGAAAAGCGAAAAGACAAACCATAGGACAAGAGAGTACAAAGGGAATTGCATCTAATATCCTATATATCCTCTCTTACTTTCATCATTTCAGACATGCTCCATTAATATATATAATATATTATATATATATTATATATATATATATATAATATATATATATATATAATATATATATATATATATATATATATATTTATATATTATATAATATATTAATATATATATATATTATATATAAATATATAATATATATAAAATATAATATTAAATATATAATATATATATAGTAGATATATATATATATAGATATATATATATTATTATATATTATATAAGTATATATATATATTATTTATATATATATATATATATATATATAATATATATATATATATATATATTATAGTTATATATATAATCAGGGATTGCCACGATATAAAAATCAAATGAAAAAAATCAATTGATTTTTTACTTGATTTTTTTATTAAAAAAATCTTGATTTTTTTGATTGTTTTTATTTTTGAATTTTTTTTTGGTTATATAATTTAAGTGATTAACTTCAATAAAATAAAAAATTAAAAATAATAAAATAATAATATTATAGCAAAGGCTACTCTGTTCCAAATTCCTACACTATTATCAACAAGGATCATGTTTCAAACAGATTTCTTTTATTTCATGTAACATTTATCAATATTACAAATAATATCAGCTTG
>JABUQX010092056.1:25000-29165 GCA_015478945.1 Trachelipus rathkii | reverse complement strand
CAGCTTGAATTATTGTAATATGATAAATGTTACATCTTATATTATATAAAAGAATCCTGTTGAAACATGATCCGTTGTTATTAATAGTGTAGAAATTTGGAACAAAGTAGCTATTATTAATATTATTATGTTTATTATTTAATTTTATTTTTTCTATTGAAGTAATCACTTAAATAATATTACCAAAAAAAATTCAAAAAAATATAAAACAATCAAAAAATCAAGATTTTTAATAAAAAAAATCAAGTAAAAAAATCAATTGATTTTTTTTCATTTTGATTTTTTCGTGGCATCCGCTGATATATTAATATATATAAGTATATTAATATATATATATATATACTATATATATATATATTAATAAGTATATATATATATATATAATATATATATATAATATATAATATATATAATATATATTATATATATTTGATATATATATATATATATATATATATATTAATATATATATATATATATATATATATTATATATATTATATATATATATAAATATAATATATTATATATATATATATATATATATATATTATTATATAATATTATAATTATATATATATTATATATATATATTATATATATATATTAAATGAGCATGTCGGAAATGATGAAAAGTAGCCCAGAGAGTGTTAGGTTTAGCTGGCACATTCCTTTCGTACTCCTCTCTGTCCTATGAGTTCTTTGCATGTTTTTCGCTTCAGGCATTCTCAAGAGGCATCGCCTGAGCGTGCTCTCGATCTTACCTAATATCTATATATGTTTAAGGCACTTCCACTATCTTCCCTTCTTCACATGAACCTCTCAAGCATAGAAGCAAATTGTTTCGCGGAAGGTTCCTCTGAATGCGGCAGAAAGCTGAAAGCATAGTGTGATGTATCTGCGCTGCTCAGGAGTAATATATTCCATTCATTACCTTTTAATAATTATAACCCTGGTTTAACTCTGCATGTTATCGTTGCTTATTTAGTTGTAGGGAGAACACTACCATCAGGAATTAAAGTAGTCTTCAAATTTTATTCAGAAAAACACGATAACCTATCCCACATAAACATGCTAAGAACTCAAGTTTGTCCGGTAGAAAATGCAATTATTTCTTTTCTGGTGTCTCTACTCTCCGTCTTTTCTGCTATTGACTAAAAAAATTTAGCTTCTGACTTCAATTTTTTTACCTCTCTATAGACTCTTCGAAGCACCTAGAAGTCTTTAGTCCCACGCAAAGGATAGAACACTTAACGCATATCTTTGTCTATGGACTCAAACTTATAGACAACTCTGAACAATTTTCTTTCCCCACCACCCTTAACCAATTGCTGCCAAATATTCAATTTCTATAATATCGTAGTGTAGTCTGCTCTCTGGCCTTACTGTTTAAGAAGGGGTATGGTTGACGGTATCCAGACATTGAGGCTTCTAGATGCTTTACTAAACTATTCATCAGTCCTGATCAACTCCAACCTTCCGGTTCTTGATGAAGACGCGCCCTTATTCAGTCTTGCTAGAAGGGAACCCCTTCTCATCATCTAATCTATTATCCTTACTGCTTTCACCTCGCATACTTTCCAAAGCTTTCGAATCGTACTATTAGTAAGATTCTTATATTATATCTATATAGTATCTCTCTAATCGGTATCTCTCAGATCGCAGAATCTTCCATAGGGGTACTTTACTGGGATTTAGCGTTGTTGGCGGTGGTAGTGCGTGAGATGTTAGTGCGAGTCGCCTCAGCATTTTATAACCCTTGTTTGGTATCGGTGAGAAATTGTCGAAATGCTTGAATAAAGTCTGCTGTCCAAAACGAATCGATTTCTAAACTTCCATCTTTCGGCGTCTATCCTTCTCTCTCATTCGTCAATTAAATATATTAATAGTGGTGTTCCACAGGGTCTGCCATATCCCAGGTAATTCTCCTACTTTTCAGTACTGCACTCTCTCTATCACCTACTACCTAACCATCATGCCTAAACGCTCCCTTTTTCCCCCCATTTGATTTTTTTTCAAATTTTTTTTTAATATATATAATTTATCTCTTAGAATAACAGCAAATAACCTTGCTCCTAAGCACATTCAAGCATCTAATCATTGATCTTTCTCGAATTTCTAACTGAGGCAGATAAAACAAGGTTGTTTTCAATGACTCAAAAATTTAGCTTTACATAATCTTTCACTTGACATAATCTATCTACTTGACATTTCATCTTCTATATCTAATATATCTATATATATATCTTTAAGGAGTCATATTTCTGACAAAGTCTCCTGAGAAGATGGATGTTCTGAGGGCGTCTTCAGAATTCCTCTACACCTTATCTCATCTATTATTGTGCCTGCTCTTAAAGGGATCGTTTTAAGTTATGTATGAATTTCCTAAAACATAGAATAATCTTTGGTGTCATTTTTCTATTTCTCTCAAAACTTTCCATTTAATTATTGTCTTTACGCTCTCTCTCTCTCTCTCTCTCTCTCTCTCTCTCTCTCTCTCTCTCTCTCTCTCTCCTCTCTCTCTCTCTCTCTTCACACCACACACACACACACCACACACACACACCACACACTACACCCACACAACGACACTGCTCTTCTGAACTTCCAGCGAATACCTCCTACACTCCAGAGTTCTTGCGAAAACGTCGTTTCCACACAGTTTCATCTTTCTCCGTCCATCACTCTATCCAAGAGCTTAACAGCTATTGCTCATCTATATACACTTCACCATTATATCTGAAACATCTTATTTCTTCTATCTTCAACAATTTCCTTTACTTGGCGTGTTTAATTTGATCTGAATCTGATAATGTTTTTCTCCAACTCCGCTTTAATATATAAGGTCTTAGCCCTACCCGTCTATGAAATCTAAAGTTGATATTATATATATATATATATATATATATAATAATGTGTGATTAATATATATATATATAGATATGTATATATATATATATATATATATTATATATATAGGTATATATAATATTATATATAAAATATATAAAAGAGAAATATTTCAAAATTTTATTTTTGCTTTCAAACATTTCGAGGAATTTCATAAATTTGCTTGAATTGCCTCCGAAAGTTAAATTAAAATTAATAGTAGTCAAATTATCGTTCAGTGAATAAAAATACAGATGTGCTCAAATTTACATGTCAACTTTATTGTACATTTAAATCCAAACCTAAGAGTCTACACAGAAAGGACATACGGATCATCATTCAAATATACGTCAATCTCGTGCCAAGAAGAAGTGCCTGTTCTAATTCATTTATTTTACAAATGGATCGGAAATTGAAACGATACACACACACACACACACACACACACACACACACACACACACACATCTATATATACTATCTACACACACACACACACAGGGCCTATATATATAATAAATATATATATATATATATATATATATATATATATAGTATATAATATATATAATATATAAATATATAGATATATATATATATATATATATATATATACTATATATATATAATGATATAATATATTTAGAGTATATAGATTACTCGCCAAAAATAATACCACTAGGTAAATTACACTCGCAGCAACGGAAGGTTCTCCTTAACCTCTTGAAACCCACATCGCGAACACAGACGACAGCTCATGGTCTAACTATATAACCACCCAGCAGAGAATTCGCTGCAGTATTGGGCCGTCACCGCGATAAATTAAGGAAAACATAAATGTTAGCCACGTATATCTATATCTATATTTATATTTATATGGGGGTATTATCGAGCGAGGGATCATTCATGTACGAAGCGACTCCGATAAACATAGAGAGGATAGTGCGTCAACTGTCAAGAGACCAGTGCGTGCAGATAACAACACTCCACGCGGCGGGCACTTGGTCTACGGTTCGGTGTAGCGCACACAACGATTGCACGGTGGTCCAACGGTACCAGGAAACCCCGCCCATCGATCTCGCGGGAGGTCAAAGTCGTGGCCCCCCGGCCCCCCCCCCCCCCGCCCCCCGCCCTTCCCCCCGGTCCCCGGGCGGGGCCCCGCCCACCATGCCAGGCCCCGCTTCTACCTATGATCCGCCGGGCCCCGCACGTGTGTGCTGCGTCCCCCGCCCCGCTGTGGCCGCCGCTGCGTGGGCCCGGGGCGGGGGTCGCCGCCC
>JABUQX010092056.1:0-15000 GCA_015478945.1 Trachelipus rathkii | reverse complement strand
TCTTCAAAACGATTTAAACTGCCCGCATTATTACATGATACAGTATGGCTATAAGTCGTTAAAAAGGCGCGTACAGAGCAGGATAGTCTCGTGATAACATTTCATAATCACGTCCGTGAGGTAGTCCATTCACATGTAACTGATGCCCCTAAGTCCGAAAGGTGTGAATTTATAGGGGGACTTTTTAGAATTCCCGGAGTAGCTTCGTTCCCACAATCCCTATTATACTTTCTGTGTAAATTCCGTTCACAATGTTAGGATATGATTACGTCGATTAATCCTTGAGTGGAGAATTAAATATCTGGTTTCAACTCTCTTTAATAGCGGTACTTTGCTGTAGATTCAAAAGCGAATTTTAATTTCCAAATGCAGCTTGTGTGATAATTCACTTTTCTAACATAGAATAAGCCCCTCAAGCAGTTTGAAAAACAGGTTCAGCGACATACAGCTGTTAGCAAGTAGGTACTTTTATTTTAAGAGCCAAATTAGGATTTGATCGTGATTAAAATGAATTCTAGTATCTACGCCATGGTAGAATGAGTCTTTCTTGAGAGAAGATATCGCCATTTAATCGAGACCGTAAAATTCATAAATATTATTTATGACTTTAGCTGCTTATTCTATATGTGCAGCTTCATCTTTGAAACTGTAAAAAACCACATGATTTGAGATGAGATTGCTTAGCATCGTCTGGAATAATTTAACAAATGTTCTATATAGCTCCTATAAGGATAATTAGCAGCTGATGCACCTAGTGAAAAGTTCCGTTAAGATAGACTTCAACCTGGGTGAAACATGTATACAGGAAATTTGTCTGTTATATATACTATATGGTCATCACCCGTAGGAAGATCTGTACCATCAGTTTTGTCAATTTCGTTTTACATATAAAAACACATTAGAGGATCTAAAGTACTGAATCAGAATGCCTGAATATTGAACTCTAGGAACATCTTATTGTAATGAATGCAAAAGGATTTAATAACTAGTAAAGTTGATCGCTAACGCTAATCTGTGTAGGGTTCATGGAGAAGAGATCCCAATTCATTCTTACAACAATCAGGACTAGAAGAATGAAGGAAATGCATCGCATGTGCGAGCTCTGGTCGTATAATGAACATTTTCATGAAAAACCTTACTTATGATACACAGCTCGTTAAAAGTTATCAGTTAAGTTAATTAAATAGCAATTACACAATACATTTTTCTTGAGAGTTTTTTCCGCTTAGCCTTTTTCCTTAGACAATCTCTTTTCCCTCACCTTGTCCTGACAGTTTTACGTCTTATTTTGCGCTTAACATCATCCAGCAGCTCATCTGAAACATCGGCTATGCGTCTTTTTAATGCTGTACGTGGATTATTTCCTGCCGCAATATCTTGAATAGTATGCAAACCTGTTCTTATAGCTTTTTTACCTATATATTCCCCGCCTTTCCTGAGTAAAGGCCTTGCACTTCTCCATAGCTTGGCAAAAAATCCACCAAGACCATACCCCCTCTGCATTTTTGTTCCCCTGAATACCTTTTTGCCATTTATACAGAGTATCTTTCTCTATACTAGTCGTTTACACTGTGAGAGTATCGTTAATAATGGAAAAATATATCTGACTACACCTCTTAATATTCCATTATGCTGTAATTACTGCATCTGTTTTTTCTAATATGAACTTTGCATAACAAGCACCGTGGTAAAGGAAAAGATTTCCTTCACACTTATATGCACGCGTACAGAGTCAAAATTTGATCTATTCAGAGGTAGATAATGAACATTAGGGAATGTTATAACTTTACTCTCTTTGGGAAAATATACTACTCTTAATAAAGAAGCTTTAGTATTACCTACATATTGATGATCAATTATATTTGTATATACATAAGCCATACCTGGATGATTGAGCATCTCGGATGGGGTACATGTATAATGCAGTACTCGATTTGCTTCATCTTTTTGTTCATGTGGAGTCATGCGGTTATTCTCCACAGATAGTATAACCCTCTTCAACATAGTAGGGATATCATGAAGTATATCCAACTCAGCATCACGTCTGCGAATATGTTTGCGTTGCCATGGTTATCGTTCGAGAAAAAACATGTCCCGGTCTCGTAGGTTTACATTTACCTTTGAACTTAAAGATATTATTACTTTATCTCATAGGTACGCATCTTTCATTTTTTGTATACCAAGTCCTTACCATAATACTCATATCAACGAGAACGTTTAAATGATAAAATAGCGGAACGATTTAAAATAAGGCCCGTCCGAGAACAAATTCTTCAATGAAGTATTCTTTTTGTAGCAAGTGTGGTCGTATTCATCTTTTTGGCAATTGTAGTTCTTTTTTCAGAAAAGAGTACTTCGCTTGTAATATAGTTTTCACACATTTACAGTTCTTGTTACACGTCTCCGAATATTGTGAGGCAATTTTCTATGTCCGTATTTAAGTATCGATTTCACATAATCCTACGTGTATGCCACTCTTTCAAGTTTGTATAGGATTTCCCCCCCATAGGCACAGTTGTAAAATCCGAGGTTTATTATCAGGATGTAAATCCAAGAGGCTGACGAAGGCAGCGTTATAATAACAAGTGATTCTACACTCTCCATGATTTATATGAAACTGATTAATGATTTTTAACTCACTTGCTTTTATATAAGTATAAACTTGGCAGGATATCCCCTCCATTTTCACAAGTAACTGCTTATTTTTTCCTTTACCTCTCGTAGCTAATATTTTTTCAATTTTATATTCATGAGTTACGGATTGACCTTACTTTTGTACTTTCTGCTTAAGTAAAATCCGCTTTTTATTGTTTTTTTCACCCTTTATCTTCCAGATAATATAACTTTAAACTATGCACACTGAATGGTTTTGGATATTGTGGAATTTTTAAAAACTTCCGTAGTCCAACCGGATTCATATCCCTTTCTAAACCTTTCTTCTGTTCGAGAAACTCTTACATAATCGTTTCTTTTATTCCTGAATTTATCTTTATTTTGTTTTTCTTTCACCCATAGTGCCATACGTCTCTATTTTTGATCATCTCTAAAGGAGTTTGACTTATGTTTCCTATGGTAAGACCTGTTTATAGAGAAATAAGCCGATCGTCCTAGTATATCAATATATTTAAAAGTATCCATTTTAGTAAAATACTTATGCATGCGTTCTTTAATAGTAGTTGGGACTCTTTCAACTATTTGCGCTTTGTTACGAAAATGTATTGTAATAGCTTATACCATACTTCCAGAGCATCTCCTGAAACTCGCAGCCCTTGAATTACATTCCTGAATCTGTCCAGAATGATTTAGGTGTTCTCCGCTCGTTCTCTATAATTTCAAGTACAGCTGCCGCAACTGTAGCGGATCTTTTATCTTTTATTGGCCTCACACAAGTATCTAGAGTATACGTCAATTGTTAAAGTATATATTGAACCCTACATTATAAGAGTGTAATTTATCTCTTCCGATAAATCTAAACTGCCATGCTATCGAGCTGCGGAGATATGGTTTTCCATGTAGGAAATTTTTTTTCTTACAGGTTTATGTAGAGTAAAATGCTCTTCACCTCCAAATATGCTTTAACTCTTTTTTCTCATATTAAGGATAACTTTAAAGCAACCTAATTGGAAACCCTCCAAAACTATTTGCTCCTCAGATTGAATAATACTTATGCATAACTACTCTTTTGCCTCTGTTGTCTTACTGACACACGTGTAAGGCGTAATTATATATATATATACTATACTATATTATATATATAAATATTATATATATATATATCTATATCTATATATATTATCTATATATATATATTACTATTTGTCCAAAAATGTGATATTAGGTCACAAGGGAAGAAAGAGAAAAAGATTTAAAATAACATTTATTTATCACAAACATTACAACTAAATATATATGATAATACATAATTACGATTTAATCCAACTAGACCTATTATAAGGTGTTTTTCTTAGTCGGCCTCTGGTAACACGTTTAAATTTATCTGAAGCGTAAGAAGTGCCTGAGGGACTTGATCAGGTCTTGGTGTAATGGGGATATTATCCAAGTCTGCTAATCGCGTTGTATTTAAGATTAAACTTCTGGGAAAATTAATAGTCTGAAGTTCTTGTTTGATCTTATTCCATCCTTTTACAGGGCCTTTCTTCAGTTACGTGAGGATCAGCTTATGCAATCACAATATTTGATCTTTAACTATCGTCATTTCATCATTACGATTCCCTGCTTTCATTCAAAGTTAATTGGTCTTTTTAAAATATTATAATAAGCTATTCCTGATTACGGCACTCTAATTAGGTAAGCTCTCCTCTGTATATCTTTAACAAATGCGTGATTTTTCACTGAAAATATTTCTTCATTAGGTATATTTGCATAATTCTTTATTGGACGTATGGACGGATGTAGGTGTAAGTCTTTAAGATCTATCATTTTTTGTATGGCATCTGATAATAAGATGCGTTTCTCATGGATGTTAATGTCTGAATTTATTATATCCTGTGCACTTCTTTCTCATATTTGGTTATCTGTTCAACTTTAGGATAATATAAGCTAGAGGTAGAGGCTGCTGAAGATAATGTGTCGTTCACAATATAAGGATTCTGTTGGTGCAACTGTGGATGGTGATGTAAAAGACGTTGTAAATTTCATTTCATAAGGCTGTAATATGTGCGTGTACTAAGGTTGTGAATGATGAAACTGCGATTGTGGATTTTGCGAGTGTGCGCAATAACTGGCATATTGAGGTTGCGAGTGATGAATCTGAGGAACTGAATCTGTACAGATGCTGTATTATTATACTTCATCTTTATTTTCTCATACTCATTATATGAAGTACAGCAACCTTCTTCATTATGGGGATACCACTTAGTTATCAGGGGAGCTATACGGAGAAAGTAATGGGCAGGAATACTCTCCTTCCTTTTGTAGGTAACTTCCTTTTTAATTTTTCAAATTTTTTATGTTGAGGGGAGAAGTTTTTTTAAATGATGTTTCTAATAGCGACGTAGCCTTTACCTTCTGAGGCCCTGTTTAAAAGGAACATTTTCCTTTTAATAAGATTTACAGACTTCACATACAACACTGGATGAATTTCTGCATCCAACTAATTAGTTTACGTTTTTCAGATGGTTTCAACCTTTTTTAAATTTTTTTATAAGAGGTAAATACTTTGCAATTAGAGCACTCATAATTCAGGTATGTATACAGTTTTTATCTCATAGGGTAGAATGTTGGTACGGAGCAACACTCTGTGCGTGTTTTTTGGGGTGAAGTTCACATATCAAATAACCGTGGGGGATTCGACGTAACCTCTTTATATACTTTTTAGAACTCTTTCCTTTGAAGAGGAAACATTTGAGTTGCCAATACATTAACTTGATTCGTCTCTTCTCTGGTCAAACAACAGTAAATACTGTGTGTTTAAAGAAAACACTTCGCATATGCTTGCTTTGATGAAAAATATTCTGCGTTTTAAAAAACAGAGATATTTAGATGGTGAGATAAACTGTGAACGCTTCTGCTATTTCCAAATTCAATTGTGCTTAAATAATCTAATACAATAATTTTGTGGCTTTGTATATTGTCCAGCGATCTAATATCGTAATGAAAGAATTGATTACTTCTTATCTTTATTTTTAATTTTTCCTGTAAACATTATAACACCATATTATTTTTTACAGGGGTTTGTTCAAAATCTCCATTTTCTTTAAAATCATTTCTAATCTAGAAAGGTTTTACCGCATACCTGTTGGTCCTAGCTACAAGACATGTAGCCGAACTTCGGAACGAATTTCTCCACATCCATACCTGTCAAGTAGATAATGAATAATGAGTTTAATAAAGTTGTAAAGTAGTAAAATATATGTTTTTAATAAATTTGTTGCAATTTTATTAAAATAAAATGTTTTATAATACCGAAACTCTGTGTGTTTTAATACTTTTTTTATTTTTTAATTTGTAAAATTAAAAAAAAAGTTATTAAACCCAAAATAAAAATGAAATAATGAAAAAGTAATAAAATCAAAAATATAAAGAAAACATATGTTAATAAATATATGAGAAGTTAAAGCAGTAACGCAGAGAGTTAAAGCAGTAAGCAGAAAGTTAAAGCAGTAAGCAGTGAGTTAAAGCAGTAAAGCAGTAAACAAAGCCTTACTATTCCCTCTTTGATTAGTATGCTTTTGTTTTTACTGCTTTACTGCTTTAAGGTATGTAATGTACATGTGAGTTAAAGCAGTAGCAGAAAGTTAAAGCAGTAGCAGAAAGTTAAAGCAGTACAGCAGAAAGTTAAAGCAGTAAAGCAAACTTAAGCAGTAAAACAATGAGCTAAAGCAGTAAAGCAGAGCTAAAGCAGTAAAGCAGTAAAAACAAAAGCATACTAATTCCCTCTTGGTGTTATGCTTTAACTCTATGTTTTACTGCTTTACTGCTTTAAAGGTATGTAAAAATGCAAATTAAAGCAGTAAGGCAGAAAGTTAAAGCAGTAAGCAGAAAGTTAAAGCAGTAAAGCAGAAAGTTAAGCAGTAAAGCAGAAAGTTAAAGCAGTAAACAGAAAGTTAAAGCAGTAAAACACGAGTTAAAGAAGTAAAAGCAGTTAAGCAATAAAGCAGTAAAAACACAGAAAGCATACTAATCCTAGGTGTTAGGTAATAACAACTCTATTGTTTTACTGCTTTAAGTATGTAAGTATATGTTTTTAATAAATTTCGTACACTTGTAGTAAAAAATGAATGAACTCGTAGTATATTTGAACGAAATTCTTTGAAATAGTTTACATATGATATCATATTTTTCGTTCACGCGGGAATTTTGCGTCTGCGGACGCCACGCGCGGCGGTTACGCGGAAAATATTGCGCCTGCGGGGCGCACGCGCGGGCGGAACGACGGGAATATTGGCCTGCGGGCGCACGCGGCGGGCCGGTACGCGGAAATAGGTTGACCTGCGGACGCGGACTCGAAAACGTTTGCGATCACTGTCTCAACTGTGTATCTCTTTAGATATATATTCTGTATGCTATAAGTGTTATAAAAATACTACCTCATAGTAGGAAGCATTCTAGCAGCTTGTAATATACACATCGATCTCATACGCTTAATTAACCTAGGGGTAAGACACCTATATT
This sequence comes from Trachelipus rathkii, assembly GCA_015478945.1. Taxonomy (NCBI): domain Eukaryota; kingdom Metazoa; phylum Arthropoda; class Malacostraca; order Isopoda; family Trachelipodidae; genus Trachelipus; species Trachelipus rathkii. Next base: position 7,866 of record JABUQX010092056.1, on the reverse strand, counting down.
AATGGGCATTCGGGCTCAGGGAGGCCTAGAAAGGCTTGAAAAAAGTGGCACTCAGTTGGCACTATGTGGCAATCACTTGGCACTATGTGGCTCTCACTTGGCACTCATTGGACTACACTGCACTCATTGGCACTCATCTGGCACTCCCTTGGCACTCACCTGGCACTCACCTGGCACTCATCTTAATACTCATAGAACACTAATGAGACATGCCCTAGGTATTCTTTACGGGTGATATGGGAACCATGCAAGCCATCAATTAGCGTGGGGTCAAAATTGACCCCATGTATATGGGCAAGGTTAAGGACCGAAATATCATGGTCAAACAAGGTAAAGACGTAAAAAATAGGGCTAAGCCCTTAAAGATGCCCAAAAATTACGTGGGTCAAATTTGACCCACGGTATAGGGCAAGGTAAAAGCCGAAATATCATGGTCAGACAAGGTAAAGACAAAAATAGGGCTAGGCCCCTAAAGGAAGATCAAAATCACCGTGGGTAAAATCTGATCATGAAGACCAAGGGTTGGTCGGAAATTTCCGTGGGCCAAAATTGACCATGGAAAGCATAGGGTAGCAAAAAATTACGTGCCAAAATTGACCCATGGTATCTGGCATGGTGGTCAAACAAGGTAAAGACATCAAAAATAGGGCTAAGCCCCTAGAGGAAGATAAAATTACGCGTGGGCAAAAATTGCCCACGGTCGAAAAAAATAAGGGGGCGTAAAATAGGGGGTAATACGTACACGGTTGCTGACGCACCGTTGGCGCACCCTTTCTTCGAAAGGGTGCTAAAATTAGGGTCCAAAAATTAGGGTTTGCCAAAAAATTAGGGTTGCCAAAAAATTAGGGGGCGCCAAAAAATTAGGGTTCTCAAAAATTAGGGTTTCAAAAATTAGGGTTTTCTCAAAAACTTAGGGTTCTCAAAAAATTTAGGGTTCTCAAAAATTAGGGTTTCAAAAAATTAGGGTTCAAAATGACCCATGAAAGACCAAAGGTTTGGTCGAAAAAAGGTAAAGGCCAAAAAGGTCAAGGACCAAAAAAGGTCAAGGCCAGGTAACATACCCTCAGGAAAAACAAACGTGGCGGTAGAAAAGGTCAAAAAGGTAAAAATTTGGGTTATCATTTTTTAACCAAGGTAGGTCTCCATAGGAGTAAAATTTGGGGTAAAAATAGCGTTGTCCATATCCCTTGTTACTACTTATATATATATAATACTATATATATATATATATAATATATATATAGTATATATATATAATTATATATATAGATATATAATATAAATATATATAATATTATATATTATATATATTATATATATATATATATATATATAGTATATATATACTATATATATATATATATATATATATATATATATATATATATATATATATATATATCTATATAATATATATATTATATATATATATTTATATATATATATATATATATATATATATATATTTATATTAATATATATATATATATATATATATATATATATATATATATATGTATATATATATTATATATATATATATATATATATATATTATATATATATATATATATATATATATATATATATATATAATATATTATATATATATATATATATATATATATTAGGAACGCAAATATCAGTATTTTTAAAGACCAAGCATAATAAGGGCTGCGGAGTCGTAAAATAAATTTTTCCGACTCCGACTCCTTAAATTCAAATTTTGATTTTCGACTCCGACTCCACTAAACAAAATTTTCGACTCCGACTCCGAACTGCCGAGTGCGATATGTCAAAGATTTCGTCTCCATCTTCAGCTTAGTGCTTACCGATTTACGTACAAATTTTTTTTTGTTTCAACTAATTTTTTTTCGCCTTGCTTTTGAGAATAAAAAATATATCACTTTTTCCAATGAATCTAATTCAAATGCTTCGATAAAGTACTAAAGACATAAAGATGCAGGCGCCACACATGACAAACAAATATATTTCAATTTCGAAAAAATGTATACCGTAATTATAATGCAATTTTTTTATTTTTAATTATAAAACACCGTGCGCTTTTTTTTTTCAAAGACCAATGTTAAGCGAATAGTGAAGTCATCGTAAATTAATAATAATAAATAATAAATAATAATAATAATAAAATCAATTAATAATAATAATAATAATAATAATAATAATAATAATAATAATATAATAATAATATTAATAATAATTATAATAATAATAATAATATTCTATCATTTTTCGCTCCGACTTCCCTTACACAGGAATTTTCGACTCGACTCCACTTGCACAGAATTTTTCACGACTGCGAACTCCGCAGCCTGAGTATAATCGGGTATTTAAAAAAAAATAAAATCTCAATACCGGATACCGAACTGACTAAACCAGTAATTGGAAAATTTAATTGTTCTGCTGTTATTATTCTGTGGGGAAATGGTAGAAGATAAAGGTATATTTGATGAAAGGAAAATAAAATTCATACTTAATCGCTTTATGAATTCCAATTATAAAATTGGTACAATAAACATTTTTATAATATTTTTTTTTATATAAATATACTTTTCATTACGATTTTCATTTCAATTTACAAATATAATTTTGATAAACGAGTTTACTTTTAACAATTTATAAATGTTACTTTTTTAATTTATTTACACCGTGACTGTTTTTTTTGCCAAGCTTGTATTGAAGTTACAAACATGTATATTACATTCGATGGTGAGTTGGCACTTATTGTAATGTCACTGACTATATGAAAACTTTAAATTATGTATTCATCATAAAACAATGAAGAATTTTAGTTTACCTGAATTGATTTCATTTTTTTCTAGAGTTGCATCCAAGAAATCTACCACAGTGGAGAGAATTTCTTTCGAAAGACTGAAAGTGAAAAATTAATTATGCAATAAAAGTGTGAATGGTGAAGCATCTGCAGCTGGCTGACAAAAAGATTAGGAACAAGATTAGAAATGAAGAAAAAATTTTAAATGGTTGACATAAGCATTAGATAATACTGGAAATTAAATAAACAAATAGAAACGATCCCACAAGAAATGAACCCTCAATTTTCTTTCAGATGAAAACAATTGAATTAAAAAGTTTGAAAGGTACTGAAAAAGAAATCAAAAATTTAGAAAAATTTTTTATAATTCATATTCTTTCATTTAACCCTCCAGTATTGGTTCGAGAGGGCTTTTACGTGGTCGGACTCTACTTTAACAATTAAAAATCAAATCTTAACATATTAATTTCATTTTAATAGTCTTTTTTCTCAAATCTCTTTTTCGAAATGAATAATATTGTGTTTTTGATTAAAGTTTTATTTTTTTTCTTGGTTTTTCTTTTCATTTTAAACTGTATTCTGTCTAGTTAGGATTTAAAAAATGCATAATTGTCATTTAAAGATTTTTCTACTGTTTTAAGAAAGGGTATTATCAATTAGGTGTTCTAATACTCTGTCTGTTAATATATTTCAAATATATTCTTGCGTTTTATGAGCTTTTGTAATTTGTAAGCATAACGAACAAAAAATGGCTTTCAAACTTTTTTTTACCATTAAGTTAGCGATTTAAAAATACGAGTAAGCCTACAGTACAATTTATTAGTACCGATATACAATCCGATACAATAACGGTATCATAGGCGGTATTGAAAAGTTCGTATCTTTAACGCTCTTTAAGTTATATATTATATATATATATATATATATTATATATATATAATATATTATATATTATTAATATATATATATATATAGTATATATATATATATATATATATATATATATAATATATAATATATGATATATATATATATATATATATAATATATATATATCATATTATATATAATCAGAAAGATTAAAGAGGAATTTCCGAATCTGGATGGTGATATAATGGTGTATGCGGACGATTTGGATTTGGCATGTTGGAGGAGGGAGTATTGAGAGGACTTATGGAAAGTTTGAGAAATTTGAAGGAGATTTGTTTAGAGATGAATACAGAAAAGACAGTGATAGAGAGTGGGTTAGAGAGGATAGGGGTGAAGTGGGATCCCTCAATTGATGATGAAAGATGAGAATGTGGATATATTGTTACGCTGGGTGGCGTATTTTACAAGCAAGGGAGGATGTGTACGGGAAGTGGAGGGCAAGAATGGAAAAATACGGAAGAACAATGAGAGCGTTATATCCAATTATGAAGGATGGGGTGATGGATATAAAAGTAAAGAAGATTATATTTGATAGCATACTGGTACCCACATTGACATATGGAGTAGAAACATGGAGCATTACAACAAGAGATGGAAAAAAGATCGAAGCTGCTGAAATGAAGGTGTTGAGGACGATAGTGGGAAAAACGAGAAAAGATAGAGTGAGAAACGAATGGGTTAGGGAGAGAGTTGGTGTGGTGCCTGTGTTGAACAGGATAGATTCGGCGAGACTGAGATGGTGGGGGCATATAGTAAGGATGCCGGGAGAACGAGTCGCGAGTAGAAGGTGGTGGTGGAGAGTGGAGGGAGTAAGGCCGAGAAGAAGACCGAGGGAAGATAGAAAGATTGTGTGGAGAGAGCTTGAGAAGCATGCGACTGGGCCGCGATGCGCAGCTGGATGGGGGATGGCTATACTTCTTGGAAGGACTGCGTGGAAATCGATGTGTTCTCCGCGGACAGGCGTAGGCCTCTCTGAGGGAAGACGTAAGACGTAAGTAAATAATATATATATATATATAATATATATATATTATATATATCTATATATATATATATCTATATTATCATATATATATATTAATATATATATATATTATATATATCTTTGTAGATACTGTACTGTGAGCTTACCGAGGTACATAATTAAACCTACCTACTAAACCTAACTTCCTAACCTTAACTTAACCTAAATTAATTTTCATTAATCTAAACAGTTTGTTTGATCAGGAACTTAGGAGGTTATGGAACTACGCTAGCCTTGTGAGGTGGTTGAATATATCCTCACTAGTTACAGTACATATCGACAAATATGTCATATATATATATATATATATATATACTCATATATTATATATATATATATATATATATATATATATATGATCTTATATATATAAATATATATATTATATTATATATATATATATATATATGCGTGTGTGTAGGTGGTGTGTGTTTGTGTGTGTGTTTGTGGGTGTAAAGATGTGTGCGCATTGTCTTCACTTAAGTGAAACCTCTTTAACCATTGAGAAGAATCGTAATTTAGTGACTGGTGATCGATATGAGTTAAAAAGCCTTTGGGCATTTTGTCTTAAAGGCAGCATCCAATTGCTCGAAGCGTAATAACGTGTTCTGCAATATAATATTAGCGACCCAAACGAAAGACACTTTAACAGTTTTAACTTCCACAGCACATGAACATTTTAACATATATTTTACCCACGTTAAAAGTTGTCCTGACTTTCAAAAGGAGACTTTATTTATATGTATTTTTTTTTTTTATTCTCGTTACACAAACACAAATTGTAGAAAGAGAGATAGACAGATGAGCAAATGGAAACAAACACACACACACACATACACCTACACCTACCTATATATATATATATATATATATATATTATATCTATATATATCTATATATATATATATGATATTATATATATATATATATATATATATATATATATATATAAGTAGTATTGCCCCGGTTTGACCGCCTACACCTTTTTCTCAAAAAGTATAAGAGCTATTTGCTTTAAACTTGGAATATAATCTATATATGGATAAGGAACGAATCCGTGTAAAATTTTCAAGTCTGTAGGATGTATATAGAGGGGTCGCCCCCGAGAGCGAAAGGTGAATATAACGCTAACGCCTTGTGTGTGTGTGTCGGGTGAGTAAAGATTAGGCTTATCGATTTCCAATCGAGCAGGTGACCACAGACGAGTTTAGGTGCCGTAGGTCACCCTAAGGGGGTGTTACCCCCTTAGCGCCAAGGTCAAATTCGTCCTGAAAACCATGTTAGGCTTAACGTATCGGGCTGAAATTTGGATGTGAGTTATATGATGACGTAATCTCGTCGGAGACGAGATTACGTTACTCTGCGTCCCCCCGTAAGGGGGGACGCTGCCCCACAAAAAATTAAAATGATCGTAGAAGACTGAAACTCGGAGAAAGTTGAGGAGTCGGAGTCGGAAGTGGAGTCGGAGTTCGGAGTCGGAAACGAGTCCGAGACGGAGTTGGAGTCGGATTCGAAGAACGGGAGTCGGAGTTGATCGGTTTCGGGCCAGGGACCCCATCGGAGATGGGTCCCTTCCTAAAAAAAAAGAAGAAGAAATGCATGGAATGCAAAACAGAGGAAGAAGAAGAAGAAAGGAAGAAGGAGGGGAAAAAAAAAAAAGGAAAAAGGAAAAAAAAAAGGGGAGGAAAAAAAAAAAGGAGGAAAGGAGGAGAGGAAGGAAGAAAGGAAGAAAGGAGGAAGGATGAAGAATGAGGAGGAGTAGGAGTTGGTTCGGAGTCCAGGGACCCCCGGAGGGGGGTCCCAGTTGAAAAAAAGAAGAAAATGCATGGAATGCACACAGAGGAAGAAGAAGAGAAGAAAGGAAGAAGGAGGAGGAAAGGAGAAAGGAAGAAGAATGAGGAAGGATTCAGAGTTGATAGTGGCACCGGTGCTGGAGCCGGTGCGGTGCTGAGTTAATAAACATTCGTATAACAACAATGTTGGTGTCCTTATATGTGTTATCGAGGTCGTAGAGTTCGAATATTAGGGTTATAAGACCGTATAGGGTGTCTAGGACCCCCATTAGGGGGTCCCGACTGAAAAAGAAGCACAGAAAAAAACAAAACAAAGGAGGAATGAAGAAGGATGAAGAATGAATTAGGAGGGAAAGAATGAAGAAGGAGTCTGACTCAGAGGAGTAGAATGTGACAGATGCACCGGTGTTGCTGGCTCCGGTGCGGTGGCGAGTTATTAAATATTTGTGTAAAATTGATGCAATGTTGGTGTCTTTATATATTTATTGGGTCTGTAGTTCGAGAATAATGGTTTCAGAACCATCAGAAATACAATAAATAAATAAATAATCTACAAAATTTTCTTATTCTTTTTATTTTATAACTTACAAATTTACGTTTTTTACATACCCTAAGAGTAAATCCTAATCAAACGCAACCATCCACCCCCTCCTGCCACCTCCTGACCATCTGATGATTCTATTTGATCTATTGATTAAGGTCACATTTCGAGTTCATTTTCAATAACATAAATATAAATCAAGTTCTTTATCGCATACATCAACCAATAATATGCTGCGTAAAAAGTTTTTCAACATTAAATAAAAGCTTACTTGGCATCATCCTGAACTACGAATATAACCCACACGGAGCCCAACTTAGCATCTTAAACAAGAACATAATGGTTTAACATAACAAGGACCAACTTAACACAGTAAAGTAACTAAATAACATCCCCAAACACGTACTTATCACACTCTGTCAGCCTGTTCTAACATACATGTTAATTTTACATAACATGGTAATATTTAACCAAAAATTTAACATAACCGTGTGTAATTATCATACAGACGAGCGAAGTATACTCTACCGTAACAAAGTTTTCATATTAAAAAAGTCAACATTCATAACCTGAATAAGAATATAATGTACAAAGCAACCATGCCCATACTAAGCAAGAATAAACTGCTTTAACATTAACAAAGATTCACATACAACTAAAGCACTAATTACCATTTTAATGCATATCTCTTGTAGAGAAACTTAAAAGTCCTGGAAGAACGTTTTCATCAAATAACCTTTAACTTCATATAGGTTTATTGATGAAAACTCTTCCATGAACCTAA
>JABUQX010092055.1:0-47765 GCA_015478945.1 Trachelipus rathkii | reverse complement strand
CTGAGCGACATGACGCATTAGTTCAGTGCAAGAAGGCATGTTTCCGGAACAACCTCCGCGTAGGTGATTGGAATGATTAGAACGTCTCCACTCGCGCAACAGTTTTCAGGGGTACGGGCACTGCATTGGTCGACCCCCCCCTCCCTTGATCACGTGTTGCGGAACTTCGTAGCTCTAAAATTTCGAACCCAATTCAAAATTGTTGGCTTCGAGGGAACGGAGCCAAAAGGAGCATAAATCAAAGTTTCTTCGAAACGCACGCTTTCGCGTTTTGATTACGGGAATTTTCTGTTTTGAAAGAAACGTTTCCAATAATGAACTGCGCGTTTGTTTCACCCGGCGCAAGGGCCCCCCCCCATTTTTTTTGTTTTTTTTTTCTTTTTTTTTGTTTTTTATACTGACAAGCCCATTCGGTACTTCGAAAGTCGAACGTTTTCCCTAATCCCCCCATTCTCTAGGGACCGCCCCTTCGGTGGACGCAGTTATCCTACCCGCCAGCAGGGTATTAAAGGAAGTTCGCCCCACCTTAAATAGATATGAATTATAGTATATAATTAATATCATATATATATAATATATTATTATATATAAATATATATATAGTATATACTAATATATGTCCTATATATATTATTATTATATTTTTAAATTTTTATTAAATAGTATATATATATTATATATATTATATATATTATTTTTTTTATAATTATATTATATATGAATAAATACCACCTTCCCCCCCCCAGACCTGGGGGTAAAGTGTCGCCCGTGACATTGCAGCCAGGAACAGAACAAATAGGAGGAAGATATGAAAAGATTTAAGAAAGCCCAGACCTTTTACTACTTTTAGTTGAGAACTCCGTCGCAGTACAGAAAATCCACACCATAGGAACCTGCACCACGGGACGCGACGACCCTCACTAATGGGCATCTCGTCCCCCCAAGGGAATGTGGGTTCCCATCCCTTTGGCCCAGGTGGGCCAACAACCATACCTCCTCAGTAAATTCCGCCCCCATTCACTCCATTATGCCCAACCTTCCCTTCTCGCCTCTGCAATCTCACATTTCTCTCCTGCCAGGCATTCGCTTTACTGACCAATCTACTTTTCGACGTCTCCCAGGCTGGTCGGATTCCCATGCACACCTCACCACTATACATCCGCCTTAACCAAACCGACCTCAGCCATCCTTCCACTGACCAAAACCAATCTCGAGGTACTTTTCATGTTTTTCTCTCATTAACTTCTTTCTTCACACCACACAAACTCTGCCTAATGACGTTCATTCCTCAAGTTTATCAATTTCTCACCACAAAACACTAACATGCCCTAGATTGTCCATCTGAACACATAATGTACTTCTAGTCATATACTTTATTCCATACCCACAGTTTTCCTACTCTATACATTAAAACACAGGTAACAACCTCCCTTCCTGTATGTAAGACCTAGCTCAGTTCAGACTTAGAGACCTTACATCCCACCAAGACTTAATTGCATCCAAGAACTTCGTGCCATTCACAAAGCGGATATTAATTGGTGAATGGCTGGGAATTGACCGTCAGGAGACTGAAGGGAAAAGTGGATCTGAATCGGTAAAGGAATGCCTGGAGGAGAGGAAGGTGAGTTTGGGAGAGGCGTAGAAGGGGTGCTATATGGAGCCTGAAATGGCGGGGTTATTAACAGGCGGTAATATTTCGTGGCCCCACCTGGGCCAAGCGCATGAATCCGAATCTGACGAAATTCCCTAGGAGGGTCACGTCGCTAGGTTCCCGGGTGAGCTTCTAGGGTGGATTTTTGATGACTTGCGGGGGTTCTACTAAAAAGGGTATAAAGGCCGATCAGGTAAGGCTGGCTTTCTTCTCAACGTTTAGTCATTTTTCCTCTCTACCACTTATCTGTCCCAGTGCATTGCTACGCATGCTTCCCCGAGTCCTTTGGGGAGATAAGCGTGAGTGGATGACGATGAACGACTTACATTAATTATTATATATATAATATATACTATATATATATACTATATAATATATAATATATATATATACTATATATATATATTTTTAAATATATATATATATATATATATTTATAAATATATATATATATATATTATATAACTATATATAACTATATTATATATATTATATATCTTTATATAATATATAATATATATATATATATATATATTATATTATATATATATAGATATCTATTAAGATTAATAAATATATAATAGATATATTATATTATATATATGTTATAATATATATATATATATATATTATATATATAATATATGATATATATTATATATATTATATTAATTATTATATATATCATATTAATATATATATATATATATCATATATATCTATATATTTACTAAAATCTTTTTGTCAGAATGTTCTTGTATTGGAATTCTATAGCTATGTCGATTGGTGGGTGATAAACTAGGAAATCGCTTAAAAGTCATGGAATTGAAGTAGAGGTTCAGAGCTGGGCCTGAAGAAAATTTAACACTATTTATTAATAATGGCGAAAAGCTATTGTGTTAAACCGGCCATCATAGGTTCTGTTTCCCCCCCCCCCGGGGTTCTATTTGGACTTACTTTTGAAGCTTGGAATTATGTATCCTTGCTCGAAAACCAATATGAACCGAGAATTGTAATTCTAAATCCAACATTTTCATTGGATTCAGTTGCTGTACAATTGGATTCATTTGCACAGTTCTGTAAATCTGTCAATCCCCAAATAAAAGTTTTTGTTGTGGTTCCTCCGATTCAAGATATGTTTTTGTATAACATTTCAAGAGTAAAAAAATACGCGCCCAATCGCGTTTCATTCTTGAAAAGCAGTCCAACCTTCAATAGGAAAACTATGGCTCAAAATTCGAGAATTATTTTGAAAAAAATGCGTGAACTCTTCAAGTGTAAGTTCAATTGGATTGAAAACTTAATTTCTTGTCAAAATATTCTGATACGTGCGTGCGGCTTTTACCAAAAAAATGTAAGAAAACTTTTTAGAAATTTTTTTTCAAATATTCTGAGACGTGCGTGCGAAGATTCAAAAAAAAATATAAAAACTCTTTTTAGAAATTTTTTTTATGGAAAATCTAATGTGCTAGATTTGTCTAATGCTCTTTTTGATGGTCTACATCCTACAGATCTTTTTATCGAAAAATTTTGGGATAAATATATACGACTATGTAATTTTGTAAATATGAACAATTCAATAAATGTTAGTCAGAACAGTGAACCCATTTTGATAAACGATGATCAGAACAATGAACTCGTTAATTGCTTTTCACCTATAGAACTCGCTCAACTTTTGCTTCAACATTCCAATATACCTCCTGCTGTTTATCAAGATCTGGGACCTACTACAACTGACAGTAACTATGTTAAGAAAATGACCTTTATTTTTCAAAAAGTAATAATATAAGACCGTGTTAAATTACCAGATCTTTTTAGGTTTTAAAGTGTGAGGGTTTCCTTTTATTACACCAGTAAAGAAATCACTCCATTTTCACGCTAGATATATATAGACCTTTAAAATTTCCAGTAATCCTGTTTCATTTTTTTTAAATGTGTTTTCTTATTCCAATAATCAAATTCCTTGCCTCCTCACACAAGTTTGTAAAAAGCAAAAATTCATTTTATCCTAATCGTTTGTATAATGCGTATAGGCATTTTTTATTATAATTGGTTTGCTTTATATGTGTTATAAAAAAATTATTTAAGTAACATAGCTTATGGAGCACAAGTATTCGTTATGCAAATGTAACATCACTGTTTTCAATTTACATTTTTTTTTTTTTTTTTTTAGTATGGTGCTTTTATATAGCATATTATTAACAAAGGAGAGAGATTCATTAGTATGTAATATGCTGAATACAATACTCCTCTTTAAATTTATATGTTTCATTCGCTGGAAGTGGACCATTTGGATTCATACTTTTTTATCTTATTATATTGAATTTTACTTTATGTATAATCCATATTTACTAAGTTCTTCAATTCTGGAATGGAAGAGACTCGGTCCTTTTGTCATGTCGAATACATTCATCCTTCTGGCTGTACCGTGGTCTAGAGGCGATTGATTGTGATGCAAAGAACCTATGGGTTCTATCCTCGCTCGGAATCCTAGGTAAATTAGCGTAGATGGCTCCCCCTTCCTACAATTGCGGCCAATTGCCCCGTGACGCGTGCAAAACTTATCCTTGTCGCTATGAGCTCTTCTGAGCCACACGACATGGGCGAACTGGCTGGAATAGTGGAATTTTTGAAAGCGAGGCTTACCACTTAGTTGCCGTCCTGGCACAGTTTGATGGCCATTTTTGTTGCTTATTCCATTCCAGGACTTATATATATATAAATATATATATACTCTATATATATATAATATATTATATATGACTTTAATATTATAGTATATTATATAGTATACTATTATATATATTATTATATATATTAATATATTAACTTATACAAAGTAGTCCACAAAATACTATACACACGAATGTTTGGATGTAACAAATCACACAGTTTTTAATTTATTAACTCCAATATTAATCTACACCATGATTATATTAGTGCGTAAAACTCTAACCAGCCATTCAAAATAACTGCTTCTTGATTTAAGTATAAGCAATTGTAAGTCTGTTGGAGGAGTACTGTTTACAGCATTCACCAATCTCATTGGAAGTTCTTCACTGCTACCCATTTAGGAATCGCTTTAGAAGAAATCGACGATTCGGTGGTCCTGCAATAGCATCATGCTATAAAACACTCATTTATTTGGGGTGTTCTATAGGCGATTGATTGATAATATATTGTACTAAGTATATATTTATGATTAATCGACAAAGGATTTAAGATATCTGATGGCCAGAACAGCCAGCCAGTTTCGTCCAACCTTCGAAAGAATGGAACACTTTCCCCCTAGTCAGAAAAGACTGAGTAGAACTTGTTGTAGTTGCCGGTATGCAGACATTCTGAAAAAGGGGGGTGGTGCCCCCAATTGTTTCAATTTGGAAGTTAGTCTGTCTAGTAGTTTTCATGCATACTTTCCAGAACGGTTTGCTGGGACACTGCTGCAAAGGTTTTAACACCTTTTCACAAATTGTGATGTTTGGACCTCATTCAATAAATCATTCCCATCAACACCATCCACAAGCTGAGATGGATTACCTCTTTGAAAGTAACTTAGTTCTGCTGCTTTTTTTTGTCTTTTTTTTAGATTTTTTTTTTTTTTTTTTTTGGGGGACCGTGTTAGACAGACATCCTATCAGTTTTATTTGTTTAAAACAAATTCTTCTACGTAGATTTTCGCGTCGTCCTCTCTTAACGCTGTGACAGTGTTTTATTACCTTGTCTTTTGAGAAAAGATGCAACGACTGGATTTCGTTATGTGTAGCGTAGTATTGTACATGATTAATATTAAAAAGATTGGGTGTTTATATCGAGGGTCGATGTCCTATGGACCTTCTCTTTTTCTCTGGCCCACTCGTCTCTATTAACTTTACAACTCCTTTTTAACTTTGAATTGTATGCCTGCTTTTCTCAGTATTAACATTGCGAATTGACATAGTATATAAGTAGTCTGTGTTTGTATAATCCTGACGTTGTGGGGCTGTAAGATGATATCTTAAATCTTGGCTACTCGCCAGTCACACTTTTCTTTTACCTTTAATGTGTTGTTTTGTTTTATTACAAGGTTAAACGTCTTTGGTGTGTTTATCGGGGGGGGAAAACCCAACTCTTCAAAACCCGGGGCGGGGGCCTTTTTTGTTTTTTTGTTAGAATTGGATACTGTCAGCACTTGTCTACTCTGCAGCGCACTTTTGTCTTTACCCTTTGAATTCTTTTAGGATTTTACAGTTTAAGCATTGGTATAGATGATATTAATGTCACTTTAGGGAATCTAGCCTGATGTTCATTGTGAAGATACTGATTATTTGTCATTTTGGTCGTTAATTCAGACATTCTTTTAGCTTTGAACTTTTCTAGGTTTTTCATTTCAATATTTGAACAAACTTATAGGATAGGTATCTATGTTCTTCTACGACGTCACTTCTCGATCAACAAATTTTTATAAGTCTTTGAACGCTGCATTAAAACTTTATTACCCAAATATCGGGTCTGGCTGAAATATATTGGGGTTTATTTCCTGGCTTTCACATACTGATTCCTGAAAGGTGAGCTGTGTACTTTTCTATAGCCATTGAGCTACCAAAATTTTATCAATTGTTTCTCTACCTATTCAAAAGTCAACTGCCGATTCGTTTTTAAGTTTAACCAAATAAGAGTTTACTAACTACCGTTTCGCTTTCGTGAAAAAAATTAAATTTTCCAGTTATAGCTCATAAGTGTTATGAACATACTCCAGCTTCGTCGCTGGCTTATAGCTCATGGAAGTATTAATACTATGCCAAAAATAAGTCTCCAATTTCGCAAATCTTCATAGGGGGAATGATTATTTATTAGTAATTTTTAATTATATGTTTAATTATTAATTTATCCATCCACCTTCATCTTTTTCAACCAGTTTCTCCCTTTGTTTTCTTCCTTTATATTATGTCAAATTCTTCTTGAATTAAGTTTAATATTATATATATCATATATAGTACTATATATATATATTTATTTTATATATATATATCTATATATATATATATATATATATACTATATTATATTATTATTATATATTATATATATATATATCATATATATATAATGATTCATTTTTCTTTTATCTTCCTCCTTTCCCAGATTGGCGGTAGGTTGGCAGACGTACACCAGAAACAAAAAAAAAGGTTTTTAAGAAGAAAGGAAGCATGAAGGTAAAGTCGAAAAGGAAATCTCTCCTGACTATTCCCTCCTACTCACCCGTATTTGGCGTACCCGAGGGCAGCCATTTACAATCCACCCTGAGGATTTCACAACACGCACACGGACCCCACCGTGGTATCTCAGTCTGCATGTGGGTGTTATCACAGGCAAGGCCAGGTGCCACACACAGCTATACTCCCCCAACACAAACTCTGCCATTTCACTATATTTGCCACCCTTTTCTTCTCGCCTCGGCCAAACTCATTTCTTTTCTTCAGACATTGGATCTACTGACTTCAATCCCACTTTTTCTTTTGGCTTCTCCCAGCACACTTCACCACTAATACATCCGCGATGAACCCGCCATACTCGCACAATATTCATCTGAAAGCAAGGGTTTTTTCTTTTCTTATTTTTCGTTTTTTTTTTTTTTTCTTTCCAAAACCCCATCCCCTTTAAATAGACCAACACCGATCTATACAATACACTTTTCCTTATTTGCGCTGTTCTTACACCACACCTCTCTAAAACACATGACATTCCTTATTTATTCCAAACACTGACACACGCCTCTAGATTTATCCATCAAACAGATGAATCTTTTCGGTCTATACATCTTATTCCACACCATAGTCTTCGATTTACGATACATTTAACAGCCGTGAGACGACCGTACCCTCATACCTTCCCCAGATTGCGGGTAAGGTGACCTAACAATGAATCAGAAACCGAAACCGTGTAGAGAAGAATATGACACAGTGTCGAAAAGAAAAGCCCGGCTACGTCCCCCTTTATACCTTTTTTATTTTTAAAGTTTTTTTGGGATAAGGGGAGTCCTTATTAGTGCGAACTCGTCGCAGTCAGAAAGTTCACACCCTAGAGCTTCATCGGACCGCGACGACGCCTCACTATGGTCATCTCGATTCCCAAGAGGGGTGGGGTCATCCTTTGGTCCGGTGGGGCCACAACCCATAAACGCTCGCAGAAACCCTGCATATCCTCACTCCTGATTATGCACGCTTGTTTCTCGGCCTCTGCCCAAACTTACATTTCTCTCCTCCAAGGCTTCCTTTGCTGACGTCAGATCCACTTTTCTTTGGCTCTCCCAACCGGCTTCAATTCCAGACACGACTCACCCACTAGTACATCTTTCTGCTTAACCAACCGACGTATCATTCATCCTTTCCACATGACCAAACCATCTAACGTACTTTCATTTTATTTCTTCGTCATTTACCTTTTCTTCACACCACACAAACTCACTAATGCGTTCCTGATTTTTATCAATTTTCACACCTAACACGCCCTAAAATTGTCCACTGAACACATTGTACTTTATCTCGTAACCATCATATATTCCAACCATGTCTCACACTATACGGATAACATAAAACAGGGGGGTAACAAAAACCCTATGTAGCCCATAGCACACTCAAAACTTCAGTCCTTTACACTTAGCCAAACTAATTTAATAATGACAGCCACCCTTCCTGCCATTTTTAAAACTTTTCTTTTATACTTTTTTAGCAGCTCTTGAACTTCCGTTTTTTTCACTCCAACATATATTATTAGTTATTATTCCCGCTTCTCACCATCAACATTAAATTCACACCGAGGACTTTCGTCAAACTCACCCAACGTAACGCATACTTTTTATTCACGTTACCCTTTCAACCACTTCTTTTGCTCACCCGCGCAAGATTCGCCCTACCAAATCCTCTCAAAATTACTTCAGAATTCGCCAGCACCACAAAGCCAACCTATCACTATATATCATATATATATTATATATATAATATTAGTATATATATTATAGATACTAGCTAGATTGATTGAGGTCAAGTGAACATCAACCTTCGAGAGGAAAAAAAGATTAGGATAGCCTCAATTATTATCAAATAGCAAGAATTAAATACATATTATGGTTATATCTACAATGATATATTATTTATTAAAATGTATAGTATGATATATATATATTATATAGAATATATATTATATATATATATATCTATTGTATAAATGATTATTCGTAATTATTATTTATTTAATAATATCAATATATATAATATATATGCTATAAAATTATATATCATTATATATATCTAGTTTATATATATATATATATGTATATTATATACTTATTATATCCTATATATACTAATTACTATGATTAAAATAAAAATAATACATAAAAAAAAATAAAAAAAAAAAAAAAAAAAATATAATAATATAAAAAAAAAAAAAATATAAAATATTAAAGCAAAATAAATAATAAAAAAAAAATATATATACGACAAAAAATAAAAAAACAAGTAAATAATATATTATTAAAAGAATATAATATATATATATTAAAAAAAAATAAAATAATTATCTTATATTTTACAACAAAAATTTAAAATATAAAAAAAAAAAAAAATAAAAAAATTTTAATTAAAAATAAATATTAATTAAAAAATTTCTTTTTAAAAAAAAAAAATATATATAGAAAAAAAAAAATATAAATAAAATTTCTAATACAACAAAAAAAATATATAAAATTAATAAAAAAAAAAAAAAAAAAAAAAAAAAATAATAATATAAAATAAAATATATAATAATAAATTTAAAAGACAAAACAAATATAAATATAAAATATTTAATATATAAAAAAAAAAATAAAAAAAAAAAAAAAAAAAATAAAAAAAACAATAATAAAAAAAAAATAAAAAAAAAATAAATAAAAAAAAAAAAAAATAAAAAAATAAATAAATTAATAAAAAAAAAAAAATAAAAATAAATAAAAAAAAAAAAAAATAAAAATAATAAAAAATATAATAAAAATAAAAAAAAAAAAATAAAAAATAAAAATATAAAAAATAAATAAAAAATAAAAATAAAAAAAAAAAAAATAAAAATATAAAGAAAATATAAAAAAAAAAATAAAAAAATAATTAAATAATAAAATAAAAACATAATATATATATAATATAGTACTATATAATGTAATATTAATATCTATATTATATTATAATATATAATATTATATATATTAAAATATATATATATATATATTTCTAGATAAAATAAAAACAAACAAGAAAAAATAAATACATGAAAAACTTTAAAATTTTTATTTCTATAAATATTATTATAGTATATATATTTATTGACTATTGAACCAGATTGAAGCTATATATATATAAGCATATTTACATATATAATATATATATATATATAGTATATTCTAATATATATATATATAATATAGGGTCTATTCCATTTTTGCGTACCAAATAAATGAAGGTTGGACGGCTCAGATAATTTTTTTGAAAACTGTATATTGTTGCATGGCGTTTAATGTTATCCCTGGAAAAGTACGAAACCACCATTAGTTTTGTAGATTTACTCTGGGCTTACGAGGGTGAGCCCAAAATGCTTTGACCAGGTGGAGCAAAATTTATCACTTCGAATAGACTGCGTAACATTTTAACAAGGTCATATTCTCCAATTATTAGGTAATCTTATCCAAATTTCATTAAAAAGGAAGGGGGCGGAGGATTCTGGTAGGTAACTGTAGAGGATAACATTTGGCCTATTCAATGTTTTTTTTGGCGGAAAAATAATATTTCACCCATGGAAAAAATGAATAGTGTTCTGAGTGTGTTAAAAATCGATAGAAGAGAATTTCATTGTCGTGGGTGCTGCATTATTAAACGAAGGAAATTAATTTACACGATATAAAATATTTGTGTGATATACATACGAGAAGTAGGGTTTAACTTTTAATCCTTATTGGAGTTTTGGTTAAACTATTGGGGTTAAAAATTTACAGGGGGTCCAAAAATCAATTTTTCGGAAATCGGTTTCACTTTGGAACCCTTAAATATATAATAGAAATAAAAATAAGTGCTAAAAAAATTTCTGACATTTTCACACTTATCTACTAACCATTAGATGTTCCTTTCACCTGCAATATATGACTTTGGGTTTTGCTTGTTTTCAAGAAAGTAAGAACAAAAACTATCCCAAACGCAAAATTATTTTTGAGTGATGTTACGACACATTTTATTATGATCTATTATAGTTCAAGCCAATACATAGACAAATGAAAGAGTGTGTGTGGCATCAAGGAGAAATGAACAACAATCTAAATAATTTGTGGTTTTAAGATTTGTCGCTTTTCTATCAACAATGCGACGAATGGCAAAGGCTTGATCTCTCATAATTAACTTGGGTACGTTTTGAAAAAATTTTCTACTATATATATTATTATATATTATATATATATTAATCTTTATATATATATATATGCTATATATTTTGATTTATTTACAAATAATATTAAACATATATCTATATTTGGTTATATAATATATTTTTTATATATAAATATATATTATATATATCAGATATTTTTTTTAAATACTAATGAGATAAATTACATCAAAGTCTATTTCTCAATCTTTTATGGAAATAATAATTTCGGCCGCTTTTGGGGAAAAATAACTCTAATATTATAATATATATATAGATATCATTTTCAATTTTTTTTTTTAATTTGTTTAATTCATAGGAAAAATTTTTTCATTTATATTAAATATATATAATATTATATTGTATGTACTATCATAAATGACATTTACTTGCTTTTGAATGAAAATTTGCTAGTTCAGAAGAAGAGAGATTTCTTCGAAAACTTTGTTTGAGATGTAATTTCTGCCTGTTAATTACATTTTTATGTTCCGAGGACACAAAGTTTTTGACTTTATAATAGTTTTCATATTGGTATACAACACCGGATCGCCAAATCTGACAATCTTGAAATGAATCTGAGTCCGGAAGAGTATGATAAAAATATATGTAAAACATCATCGTTCTCCACACTTATTTCTATTTACTTTCCAATCCACATTAGAGTCAATCCTATCCGCACTACTTGTCATGTTATCTCTAACAATTCAATAGAAACATTTCATGAACACAGATAAGGTCATAACGTAAAAGACGTAAACAGTAGTTTTTGGGGAGGTTGGATAGCACCTAATTATGTTCTCTGAAATAGGAAAGATTTTTGAAGTTTTTCTTAGATTCTACCTTAATTACTCAAACAGTTCGTATGCTCGTTTTAGTCCTTTCATATGTGGTTAATGGGAATTTCCTTCTTCGTATTTACGAGAAATAAGTTAAGTCTCTTATTAAACTTCGCTCTATTGAAATTTTCTTGAAATACTTTGAAAATATAGTGTGTTGACTGTATCTTGTAAGCTGACTTTGTTAATAATTCGCGCTTTGTAAATGTTCCTCCAACCCCATCAACAGGAATTTTTCACCGTGGGCAAAGATGCCAAAGAAATCACATTCAGCCTTTAATAGCGAAAATCTTATTTTGGTGATATGGCAAAATGTTAAAAAATTTTTTATTCACCCTCAAATAATATGAAATACGTAACATCTAATTAATTTTTAAAAGACCTTTATATTTCACGGTTACCCACGCAAGGAGATAAAGACATTGTATATATTTACTACAATATGTTATTTGTTAAGAGTAAGAAATCGTCACCCAACGAAATGATTTACATAATATTAAAGATTTCAATCAGAAACTAAAAGAAGAAAGTGAAAAACTTTTCTTTGTTTTACTTAATTTGACTATTTTCATCTCTACAAATTAGACACAATGGGTTGCAAAGATAGCTTAAGGTCATATTATAAGACTAATGATACCCTTGAACATTCGTTCGTCTGAACTAGAACGTGATTTTAGAAGTCTATCGGACAAAAGCACCCAGATTATGCATTCAATTTTCAAGAAAGTATTATTTCTTTCTATTTCATATTGCTTCTTGTTTTTCTATACCATCTTTCCCATTTATTTCCTTCATTTGAAGTTTGTAGAACATAATTATATTTGTAAACAACAGATAGCCAAGCTTATTCTAGGAATGGACTAACCTACTCTCTGGTGTTATATAAATTTATATGAATATTCATAGTATGTTTTAACAGATATATATATATATATTAAATATAGTATAATTTTTGAGTAGGTTTGGGTCCCACCCACAAATTGAAGCAATACACACCTGTAAATCCAGTGAAGTATCAAGTCCCGAAAAAAATTCTCATCACAAGTCTTATTGGCTACGAAGGAGGAGTTACGTTCTCCTGGGTGTGGGAAGGGTGTATATAAATCTCTGTTAGCGGTGGAAGCGTGTGCGATTTTTTCCCGGTAGCTGCTTGATTTCCAACGAATGGCTCTTGATAGTTATTTAACCGTTTTTTCTTTCTTCTAGATATAATCGGTGACTACTCAAAATAAAAGAAATGTCACTATTTAAAAATTATTAGCTTGGAATTTAATCTGCGCTAATCCAAGTAAAATTGATGTATACATGATTTTTGCAATATTCACGAATTTTTCAGCCACAAATGATTTTGAGAGTTACTTACAATTTTATGCCCCTTTGATTACTCAATTCACAATTACCCATTCAACGACACATAAGAACTATACAGGTGAACCACATCTGAAAGTCAATGAATGGATTGTACAAAGAACAACTAATGGGAATAGATTATAAAAAATTTAGAAAAAAAAATTTCCAACATTAGAATCTTAATGATAGAACAAAATTGAGATATTATCTATAC
The DNA here is from genome assembly GCA_015478945.1 of Trachelipus rathkii. Classification (NCBI taxonomy): domain Eukaryota; kingdom Metazoa; phylum Arthropoda; class Malacostraca; order Isopoda; family Trachelipodidae; genus Trachelipus; species Trachelipus rathkii. Next base: position 34,295 of record JABUQX010092055.1, on the reverse strand, counting down.
TTATGCAGTATATGCATACATATAGATTTATCCATATTGAAAAATAAATAACCAAAATTTAATGAAAAAAAACCAAAAAAATATATATAAAATTGTAAAAGAACAAATAATAAATAAAAAGTTATATATGACCGGTAATATTACACCGTATCCGTATCCTCTGAAAAAAATAGGCTAATTACAACTCTTATTGGCACACATAGCCAATCGGCTTTGCGGCGGGCGTGGAAGTTCAGTGTGTTTGTGTATATGAGACAAGGTTTTTTTTTTTTTTTTTATTTTTTTTTAAATCAAACAGGTCTTCACTCTCCGCAGCGAAGATATGTAGTCTCCCCCCTTTTAAAAAAAAATCTTTATATTTAAATATTTTTCAAATGAATTCTATAATTTGAAAGCAATACGTAACATACACACAATTATACTGTATATTTTTGATATTTCTCTATTTAATGCTATTCCGATTTGTGACAAAAAAACAAAAATAAATTAAAACTTTACATATTGAAAACTCTAATTTCAGCTTCTACTAAATCTTTTATTATTTCTGTAACTATATTTTTTAAATCTGCGTAAAAGGAATTTTACATCTACTCCACCATTCATCGGCTTTAATTATCTTCAATGCCAAGTTGATTATAAAAAAACAAACAAATAAAAAACAAAATATTTAAAGAAAAAATAATAAATAGAAAATAGAAATAAAAAATAGAAAAGAAAATAACATAATAATAAAGAAAAAAATAAAATATATTATTATAAATAAGACACTCAAACATTAATAAATAATATATATATTTATATAAATAATATATATTGAAAAAAAAAAAAGAAGAAAAGAAAAGAGAGAAGAAAATAAATTTTTTTTTTTCTTGAGAGGTGAATGATAGCATTTTGCACAGATAATTGGTTCAAAATCAAGGAGTGAATTCAATAACGAGGTGAGCGAACAGGAACTCCCTGGGCGGGCACAGTTCCACCGTTTTCCTTTTACTATTTATTTGTTCCAGGTTTTTAGATGGTCTCCCGGCACACAATTGGACGCTGATGTTTCCAACTGTGATGCGTTCCAGACTTGCGTGCCACTTCACTAGGGTTATTCCTGGTTCTTCGGGGAATCACAACCTGAGCATTGAAATAGAAAAGCAGAATTAATCATTCTGTCTCCAATGCATATATCTGTACACCATTAATAAAGCGTTCAAAACTCAATAAACTATAATAAAGATTTACTAAAATTTCTCTATTCCCCGTTCCTATTACTCATATAGGCCAAACACATTAATACTGAACATAATAATCTTTTAAATCGTTTAAGATTCCCTTTTAATAAGGCCAGGGATAGATGTTCCTATCGTGCTGTTTTTATTTCTGTTTATTTTAATGCATTCTTCTTCCACTCTGTTTCGTTGGTTTTTCTTGCTTAATTTCTTTGTTACTTTGGATATGGATTTTCCGTTTTTTTTCTTCATCTTTTAGATTATTTCCAAAACGTTCAAAATTCACAAATATCTGTAGGGAGAAAAACAAGACATAGATTGAAATCCCGTTGCTCATTCCTCCCCACCCGTCACAATTCCAGAGTATTGACATTAAATGTTCTGTTTTCTTCATTTAATTTTCTATTTCTTTAGACCGTTTCACTTAATTTCCCTATTTTAATCTTTTAAAGTATTTCTATCTTATTTTTAAATTTTTTATCTTTTTATCTTCGTTTCTTCTTTCTATTCTGAAAGGAAAGACGCATTGGTACGGCCTGACACGGCCCCGCGAACGTGCTATAAGGGACGAGTATTGCCTTCGCTTTTTGACCCGTAAGCTCCCGTTACGGACCGGTCAATACCAATTATTCTACATTCCTTTCGAAACCTTCAAGGACACCAGCTTCTCAATCAGGAAGAATTTGCTGATCTTCTTCATGCTTGCTCAAATATGTTAAATAGGGCCTCTACTTTACGGTTTTCACTTTAGGGGTTATTCCAACAAAATGAACTGAATTACAGAATCCCTCCTACAAGAAGAGTTGGGATGTATTTAATTTTCTTTTTTTTTACACGATGTCACCACTCATGGGCAAGGTCCCTCAAATTTTCCGGTGGGACTCTCATAGATTCCCAACGGTATTCGGCCTCCTCAATCAAATCAGAGGTGTCCCATTCTAAGTATTCATTAAATTCTTCCTCTTCCCTATGAACCATACTATCGTATCCTAACGTACTATCTATGTCTGCTGTTGTGGATAACCACTATTTTTTCCTTTAAATCTATCAATTTTCCTAACCCTAAATTTATCTTTTCCTGTTTCTTTCAACGTTCCTTAAATTTGTTTACGTTTATCGTTTTAGCTATACTTCTTCCACTCAATAGGTGATCCTACAATGATGTCTCATCGGATCGTCGTCACCTCATCATTCAATGCAAACAAATGATTCATTCTCGTCAGAGATTTCAGTTAAATTGGTACCTCCATACTTCATCTAATCATGGAAAACTTCCTAACTTATATCTTCCATCATTACAACCGATTTGATTCTTCGATCTTCATTTGCGAATCGGTGGATGCAGGTCGAGAATTAGTCATCAAATAATCGGGCATTTTCATATCCTATTAATTGCTATGGTGAGCTTCATATTGCTTCCCTCCTCTGCGATTTTATTGTTATTAGGACGTTTTGTTTGCAATTTTACCTTGAATCACTTCAGATAAGCACTATACTCTAGCGGTTGGACATTTATTTTTACGTCAGGTATGCCGGACGAAAGTGAACTTTAATCCCACATTGGCATTGTATTCATACAGGAACAAATCTCCATGCTGCATATATAAATTCTCTCAGACAGGCCAATGGGTTAGTCCTGTATGTAGTCTCGCGCCCTCTCTTAGGATATTTTTCACAAGGGAAGTCGGGTAGTTTCTGAATTGTGTGGTGTTGATATAAACCAATAAAACTGATGTGATTACATTCTTAGCCACCGATTGACTTTTGAAGACATTCTAAGGTCTGACTGATGGTCATTGACCCGCTCCGACCGCTCCATTGGAAGATGTGTTTGTATAAGGGAGATAGTCAGATACATGTTTCATCTTGTTGGCGTTTTTAAGCGCATCTTTCAAATTTCCGGGCCCTATAAATTGCTCTGCCGTTGTTTAAGCGAGTTCCCGTTCTGGTTAACTTTTTGTAAAAAATGGCAATAATTCCGATGATTGAAATGCCAGTGCTAACATTTTACTTTGTCTTTATTCCGCAGCGGACACCGCAAGCCAGCCCATTGTGTGTAATTGGGATCTACCAATCACCAAAGCATAAATTAATTCCCTTCGCTGAGCAAAGGGAATATGTATCGATCCACTCGCCACCAATTCAAAGGGTACTTGTAGTTGATTATTTTTAATGTTAGGCGGAACGTAATAAGGATATTATGAGATCTTACATGCCTTTGGCACTTTTTATAAAAAAAAAAACCCCCCCAAGGAGGGGGTACGTGGTGGCGATATCATTACAAATGGCTGTTATTTTTGGGTGCCATATCCAATTTATAAGCAGAGAATATGTAATTTGTGTTTTCCTATATGGGCGAACATCCAATGTGTTTCGTATGCTACCTCGGTCAAATAACTAATTTGGGACCAATTCAATGCAAACTCCTCCGTAGGAACTCCTGTACTAACACGTCTTCCTCAGATATATATATTACTTACCCGGGCGAAAGGTTTCCAGTGGCCATTTATAATGGCAAGTTGTCTGTAATATGGAGCTCTTTTCTTTAAGAGCGTCATCAATATGGTATAGTCTGATTTTTTTGTTAATTTATCAATCGTTCATGGTCAATTTCCAAGCGGATCTCTTTTATATTCTAATCTTGGAATCCATCACTATCTTTGGTGTATATTCAGAGGATATCAGCCGAATCTCTTTCCACAACTCACCACCGGTTGTTTTGGGAGCTTTTTAGAAGGTTCGGGACCGCTCAGTTAGCGCTCTTGTCTTCCAATTGATTCGTCCAATAATGTCCAATCCGGGAATTCCCCCACTGAGGTCACCACACTTAGATGCTGGTACCTCTGTTTCCGCTACCTTTATTATGAATGGGTAAGGGCAACAAAAGTTAAAATGAGACTCCCCCCACAACCAGTTATAAAAGATTTTGGCCAATGATTTTGGTCTGGATCTTTCTCCGAAGCTTCCACGGCTCAGTGAATCCCCAGTAAACACACTCCAAAACCTGAAACGATTGTAACTTTGCAAATGCCAGTAACTGCCTTGTGTATGAGGGAGATGACCTGGTTGTGCTCAGGAGATGGTAATTGATTGGGTCCGGATGTTGTATAACTTCCAGATGGTAATCCATACTCTCCCCTATTTTCTAACAATTCTTTAACCACTTCTTGTCGTATCTTCAGATGATTTTCAATCGAACCATATAAAGCAACAGAGCAAGCTTGAAAGAGCGAATCACCCCCTCCAGGAATTTTTACACTCAGCAAAATCCTCCGAGGAAGGGGATTACCCGGGAAAAGCTCTTGTCGGGTCAAAGGTCTCGCCGATCCTGGGATCTGAGGAAATAAGGCATACAGCCCTATGTTTTTCTTCTCGAGAATATACCGTCTAGCTCGACTAGTACTATATTCATTGATTTCCTTCAAGCTTGCGGACTACTCGTTCTGATCGCCAATTTACTACGGCATTACTGAATAGCAAATATAGATAGCGGCGCTTGCAATGAGCTGTCTAAATCACTAGCTTTTATTCCATTAAGGAACAAGGTTTCAACGCCCTTACACAGCCTCGTATTTGACAGCCAATTCCTTTCGGCTTACATTATATCCGTTGTGTGTGTGTTGTTCAGCTTTGTTAAATGTTGTGGAGATGAAAGCTATAGGACGTTCTTCCCCTCGGTTGGATCTGGGCAAAGAGACACGCCTCCTTGCCCCGATTATCTGAGTGACATCCCACGGTCCAACAATAATGGGTGGCTTTTCTGATCTTTCCGCAGGTACGACGAGATCCTGTGGTGATGTTAAAGACTTCTTTCCAATGGCCAAAGCGCTCTGACATGGTTCCGGTCCACTTTATAGAGTCTTGGCTACTCAATAATTTGAAAAGTGGTTTGGCTATTTCCGAGCAATGGGCGATGTGACGCCTATAGAAGTTCACCATGCCCAGAAATTGCCGCTTAATTATTAACGGTGAGTTGGAGTACGGGGAGACGTGCATTATGCCCTGTAAAATTGTTTTTCTTAACACGGGAACATGCCGTGTTCAGGAGGCGGGGGGGGGGGGACACTCGTATGACCTAAATAATTGAACCTCCTTTCGTGAGGGAGGAGGTATTTGGCGAAGGTTTTATTTTGAACCAGTTTCTTCGAATGGCTGACAAGTACCCTTTTCTAAAATTTCCAGATGTTCTTCAAAACGTTTCATCTAGATAGATGAGCGACATCTCCCAGATACACCAACACGTCGTTCCAGGGTACTATGCAGGGGGGGGAACCCAAAAAAAAAGGAGCAATTCTCATACCCTCAGTTGGATAAAGATGGCTGGAGCCCGTTCTTGCACTCCAAACGGACCATACGTAAAAATCCATGACGACAAACGGAGTAGTGAAAGCTCGTTTTCTCATTCCTGGTTTCCTCCATTTCCAGCCTGATCAATAACCTTTTATTTACAATCACTGTGTGTAAAGTCAGTATTTCCTACCCTGAGGCTGAAACAACATATCATTAACAGAGTTTGGGATAGGGAAAAAACTATCTCCCTTGGATGTTTATTCAAATTCCGAGTAGTCAATACAACCACATACCTGATTGAAAACCATCTTCTTTCTAATGGGTACAACTTGGGCTGAGTCTGGCGACTTGCTCCTTCTGGAATGATTCCTTCATCGTTCCATTTTCTCTGGCCATTCTGCCTCGAATTTCTCTGCGCATGAGGGGGGGCCTTGTACGCCTTCTGACTGGCAAACAATTGCACAGGAATCTTTCAAGTCATAGTTTCGATCTTAATGTCGTTAATGACATTGTGCGCACACCAGACACCACATCGAATCTCACCAAAACTCGAGACAGAGCAGAGATACACGCATCAATAACACTCAATAACATATTCCTTTGAATCCTGCCGATTAATTATCCGCCTCATTCAATCGAAAAAGCGCGATAACTAATTTACAGGATTCCATTCGAAGATTCATTAGGGCACTACTTGCTCATTTAATGTCGAAAACTACACTTCAGCCAGTGGGATCCTCCGACCGTAAGTTGAATTTTCTTCCCAATTGTCTAAACAAAAAATGGTTTTTTTTTTATTTTTCCCCATTTTTTTATTTTTTTTTTTTAAAGGGGGGGGGTTTTTTTTCTTGGTTTGTTTTTCACCCGTGTTTGCGAAAAATTACTAAAGCTTATATTCGCGCCGAAAAATTTGATAAGGAATGTTCAAATTTTTATTCTTTTGACAAATCCGCCAAGCCTCCCCAGAACGGGCCTGTTTTAAATTTAGAGAAGTCGGTCGTGCCTTTTCTTCATTTCTACTACCATACACCCAGCGGGATGCAATACTCACAGATTCCACCAAGGCACATGTTTCTTCTTTAGGTAGACCTTGTCTCAATCCACCAGCTACTGGTGACCATAATTCCCACGCTGGATTAGCAAGTTCTTCTATTGGATCTGCAAGATCAGGCAAAAAGCATGCTGCCTTGATATGAGATGTTGTATACCGCTAAAACCAAGTCGTATATCGGACAGTTGATCTGGGGACGAACGGACCAAGCCGACCGGGTTCAGACATAATTGGTGGATAGAACGTTAAAATGCGATCATTTGTATTTCGCCCTAAAACTGGAAATCTGTACATTCCTATTCCCAGTGACGCCTCGAAGAAGCGGTGGGCAAGATTGAGACTTTTTCCTGTTTTGTCTAAAGAGATGGGAAACAGTCTGGCCGATATAATGTCACTTTACTGCATCCACGTTATCTACAAATGCCGTTAAGAGGCTCCATAGGTGGCGTTTTGATCCACTATTAGGTAACTTGCAAAAATTAACGTCTTGGGGAGCCCTCTATAATGAATGATTGAATAATAGAAAGATGCTTCTCTGAGCTCTCACCCTCCTCTATTGGTTTCCTTCCTTTTTTCTTTGTGTGTACTACTTTTGGCTTCTTCAGCTAACTTATTATTACACTGGGGATTCTCCCGTCTATTGTTTCAACACTTTCCTCAGTTAACTGACTGCTAACCATACAGAACCCTGTTTGTATGGAATCTTGCCCTTGTGCGGTTTTCTCTAAGATGTTTGACTCTGGGGCCTATGGACCGATTGTCTGTTTGTTGAAAGTTATTTTTCTGCAAGGAATCTCCGGGCTACTCTCCAGAGAGATTACATCGCTCCCTCCTCATCAATTCCCCAACTCCCTCTTCATACTCGTCGGCTACTTTGGCTGCTGCTTCGGCCTCTGGCTATCGCCGGGGATTTTCCATGCCCAAAGCCACCTCCTCGTTCCCCGATCTTTTGTCGATTCCTTTGTGGGCACAGTCATTGTACGCCTAAATGTCCGCCCGTTGATTGTTACAAAAGGCGACACAGTTTATTCGCACCCCCCCCGGCCAGGAAAATTTATTCGTGGTTGGGCCGCAGGATGACCTCGGCCATTGGGACAATCCCCCCTACAATGTATCCTACCTTGTTTAACATTTAACAGCAGGTGTTTGTTCCACCATAGGGGCCCCCCCCCAATTACTTCTTTGAATGTGGTCCTCCGCATATTACCCCAATGATCATACCCCATTGTGGCCCCGATTGCCAACACTCACTCATATTATGACCCTTCATTTTGCAAATTGATTACAGATGGGATGATGTGAACCATTATTGATCTTCGTGACCCTACTTCTGCAATATCGTTTGTTGGGATATTGATTTGTTGTTCCGTATCGTTGTCAGGTCTCATATACCAATTTGATGCAATTGGTGTTTTCACATTTTTAGCAAGTGCAATCCTGTTGTTGATTTCTCTAGCGAATGTTACAGCCTCTAAGCTGAGGGTTGCGTTTGCTCCGTTCTGACAACAACACACTGCCCTCATAATATAGTATATGGAGAATCCATTAGCGATTTGTGTGTGGCGGATGGTGGAACATTGTGTAGTATGCTAGTTCAAGTCTACTACTTCATCCGTTGGATTTGTTCTTTTTTTTACTTATTTATCCAGCGGGGATTTACCTGTGCCACCGATTATTACTACACTGCTCCCAAGGGGTTACTGAACCCTGAGTAACCTCTACTCCCATTAAGGCAAGTTCTCACCTGAGTCTTATGACCACTTCAGGCACCACATTAATCCAAGAAGCTTTTTCTCGCAACCAGTAGGCATTCTCTTTACAATCATTTCCTGAAATCCTTGCGCATCCCCAACAATTGCTCAACGAAAACAGTGGCACATCTTCCTCTTTCGTTCATCATTCTGCTTTTGATATAAATCTTGCTGTTTCCGTAAGTAGTGTTCTTCTTCAGATTGTTCGCGAAACCACTGCCAAGAGTTTGGGACTTGTAACGGAAATTCGAATATTCCGGGCTGGGTGAATTCGCTTGCGACTATACGCGTCAAGCCTCCAACGCTGAAAACCTTGGAGGTGGCTTCCCCTAACAAGGGCTACATTTCCCTCTGTTGATCCCGGATACCCTGACAGCAGCAACGAATGCTGCAAACCAGGATCGAAAAAAACTGGACGCATATGTTTCACCTATGTAGTCCATTCTGACTTCTAAAGGAAGAATCATTTTCTTTGCGTTTCTTATTCCGTACCTTCCTATGCGATATCAAATCGAAGTTCATCTTTTTCATGCCTCTGGCTTTCTGTTGCAACACTATTGAAAATGACATCCACCTCGGTAAACATACCGCTGGACTGCTGCGTCGCCGCTCTTTGACTTCTTCTGGTTTGGAATTGACAACCCTGGACTGCATTAATAGTTGGTTCAGGTGGATAGTGGGACAATCAGTCCGGTGTATTTTCCCATATCTTCGGTTGTTCCCATTCCATCCCGGTCGAAGTCAGGACAGTGATTGTTTTTAGCACGATAGTGGCAGCTGAGTGACACTTTGACAGACAGCTCGAGCAGGAGCCGTAGATTTTCCTACAAGAAGCACTACGCTCTCAGCATCACCACTTACTTAGATGTGGTACTAGGTTGGTCACCCCACCACAATTGAATGCAGTACACACCTGTGGAAACTCCAGATGAAATACTCTAGTGTCTTACAAAAAAGGGGGAAACCAGAAAAAAAAAAAAAAAAAAAAAAAAAGGAGGAGGGGGAAAAAAAGGGGGGGTTTTCTATTTATTTGTTTTTCCCCAAACTTCCCAACTTGAAATAAATGAAATTTCTTTTTTTTGTTTGATTGTTGGCCGTTAATAATGGGTAAAGACTTCGTAGGTTAAGAGTTACACGTCAAAGATGATTGATAGACAGATACAACAAAATTATTACAAAACAATCCTGTCAGATTGATTTAATAATATACTTTTACTTTCAGTATTAATTAACACTCTTGATAGTATTTAACCTTTTTTTTTTCTTCTAGATTAATCGTCTACTCAAAAATACAGCTGCTTCTAAATGTCACCTATTAAAATTATTAAGCTGGATTAATCTGCTCTAAACTCACCAAGTTTAATTAATGTTACATAGAGTTTTTGGGGGCAATATATGCAGAAAATTTTTCAGACCACCAATATTTGGAGGTTTACTTAACCACTTCTTTCCCTTTGTTACTCAAATAAATTTTTTTTTTTCCCCCCCAACAAACTATTTTACACCCCCCCAATTTTTTTCAAAAAGGGGGCCCCCAAAAGGGACAAAGCAAGAACTTACAATGAACCCTCTGCAGCCTTGATAATTAAAAAGAGACAACTAATGCCCATTTCATTAAAAAAATTATGAAAAAAAATTAATCTTTCAAAACAAACAATATTAAATACTTAAATAAAATGAAATTATTATAAATATATATATGACATATATGCACATACATATAGATATCCATATGAAAAAAAATATAAACCAGGAATACGTGGCAATAAAAAAACCAAAAAAAAATATTTAAAATATTAAGCAAAAAATAATAATAAAAAGTACTACTATACCGGCTAATAGTAACAAACCTATCGTTATCCTCTGAAAAAGGGCGGCAACAATGCAAATCGGCTTTGCGGTCGGGCGTGGAGATCACAGGCTGTGTTGTGATGATTGAGAACAGGTATTCTTTTTTTTTATTGGTTTTTTTTTTTTTTAAATCACAGGGTATACTCTAAAAGAGCGAGATATGCTACTCCCTAAAAAAATCTTTATATTTAAAAATTTCAATTAATTTTATCATTGTTTGAAAACAACACTATACAATACAACAGCAATCTATAGTATAGTTTTATAGTTTCTCTATTTAAGTTGCTATTCCGATTTGTTGAACAATCACACACAAAAATCAATAAAAAAATTACAATTAATGAAAACTCTAATTTCCAGCTCATCTACTAAAAAGCCTTATCTTAATTCTACTCTGCTAACGCTATTCTATGGTGCCTGCGTTAAAAGAATTTTACATCTACTCCCCACTTCATCGAGGCTTTATATTATACTTCATGCAAGTTGATCTTCTCCTCCTTACGAATGTTACGATGAGAGAGAGGCTATCCGTTTTCCCGGCTGAAGGGCGTGCATTTGCATTCTTAAGGAGGTGATGAGCGCATTTTTTTGGCACAGGAATTGTTCAAAATCAGCACTATCGAGCGGGATCGAACATCAAAGGGGTGTTCCACGCTGGTTGATTAAAACAGGTGGCGAATCACTGGAACTACCTTGGACGGCCAGTGTCACCGCGTTTTATCACTTATTCTTCAGTAGGATGCGTTCTTCCCTGCAACAAATGTGGACCGCTGATGTGTCCAAACTGGATGCTGGTTTACCAAGACGTTGGATGCCCAACTTCACTCAAGGATTATATATCCTGGATTTCTTCGGGATCACATAGCTGGGAGGCTAACAATAGAAACAAGACAATTAATCATTTGTTTCAAAATGCCATTATCTTACATAAATTAATAACTTCAAACAACTCAATAAAACTAATAAGATTTACTAATTCTCCTATTCCTTTCTCTATACTTCAACATCATAAGGCAAGACACCCTAAATATAGAAACATAAATAATCTTTAAATCTTTAATATTTACCCCTTTTTAATAGGCCCAGGAATTTATTGTTCTCTCGTCCTGTTTTTGTTGTATTTTTTAATGATTTTCTTCACTTTTCGTTTGTTTTCTTCTTAATTTTTGTCTTTTGGTATGGATTTGCTTTTTTTTTTCTTTCTTCTTTTATATTTATTTCCAAAACTTCAAAATTCACAAATATCTGTAGGGAACAAAAACAAACCCCCCAAAAAAAACCCAAAAAAGAGGAAAAAACATGTTAAGAAATTTTTAAATCCGCTCATGTCTAATATACTATTTATAATAAATATATATTTTTTTTTCTTAATTTTTACTTTTTATTAAATTGATTTTATTTTTTATAATAAAATTTTTTTTTTTATTTTTTTAAATAAAATATTTTTTAGATATTTTTTTTTACATAATCAATAAATAATTAATTTTTTTTTTTTTAATAATATATATATTATTGAAAATAAAATCTGTAATATTAAACCTTGTTTAAAGTTAATTGATGCGTTAAATCTTGTCATTTCTTTACTCAAGTAGAATATTAATGTAAAAAATAAAAAAAGAACTCAATCAAATTTTTTTTTTTCTATTTTATTATTTAATTTTTTGGTTTTAATTACACATGCCGTTTAATTTTAAAAACAATAAAAAAAAGTTAAAATTTTATAAGCATTGCTTCTTACATTTTGCTCCTTTGATGCCACAACTATTTACATTTGATCTGATGTATAGTCTTGAACTTAAATTAACCGTAATAAGTAATTTGTTTTTTTTTTTTTTACCTATCATATTGACAACACTTTTAAAAAAATTTTTTTTCTTATTTTGCTTTTTATGTAAAATGGCTGCTGATATCTGCTCATCCACATACGCCAAAGGCACAATACCAAAAGTTAATATTGGCAGCGGTTGAATAAAACAAGGTAACAATCTCGATCAGTTAGTGTTAATAATGATAGGGAAACACTTACAGATTTGTAGCACTTACCCCATTCAGAGCATAGTTAAGGCTCTCAAAGTTACCGATTTGTCACGAAAAATCATGAATTATTGAGACACCCAAACCCATTTGGTAAACTTTTATTTAAAACAATATTTACCAAACCTTCAATAATCTTAAGTTAAACCCTGCACTTTAGTATGTATCAGTCACACCAAAACATTTTATAATCGGTTATTTAACAATTAATTTCCTTCTTTTAACTAAACAACCCACAGGGAGAATGGAAAAATTTCTTATTTCGAATTTTTATAACACATATTTTGACCGTGTTCTCTTTTATTTTGGGTATAGGAGTTACCCAGCCTGAGTACAGGAAACAGACAAATATACAAATAAAATGGCCCATATGTAACATTAAGTAATCCCCCTAACAAATCATTTCTCTTTTTTTATATATTTGTGTTTTATATTATATTTTATCTCTATATAGAGAATATTGTATTATGGATTTCTTATATATATGTATACCTCTATTAAGTGCATAAATTTATGTTTTTCCATTCCTCTTGGTTTCTATATTACATTTTGGCGTCTATTCCTCTGTTACAACCATGTATTTGTATATCTATCTATATATAAAACACGTATTATGGTGGTTATAGTCTTCCTATATTATGTTATACGTAAACTCCTAGTTATAATTATAAATATATCATATAAAATTTGTTCATTGGTTATCCTTCCCACTTCTGTGTGGGTGTAGCGGTAAAATAAATTGTAAATTATACTGAGGCTCTATAGAAGTTGTGTGAGGTTGGGGTATAGGTGGTGCTGGTGTTGTTATATTATTATAGTAGAGGTCGAAAGTTTTTATAATGATAGATATATGGTTAGGGTATATTGAAGTTAAGATAAGGGTAAAATATATTATATGTGAGAGTTTAAGGGGAGTAGAGTGAGGCTGGAGGTGTTGCTTTATGTGGGTGGTGGAGTTATTATCAAGCAACTTCTATATGAGTAAAAATTTATATTCATACATATATATATTTATAGTATATATTTATAATATTATATATATTATAATATACATAGTACTAACTTTCTTATATTATATTAACCCTTCACTATATACTACTTCACTACCTACTTACAGACTGGGTATAATATTAATATATAGCGTATATATATAATATATATTAGTATAGATAGTAGTATACGGGTACGGATACTTGATAGGTAGTGATAATAGGGTACTAGTATAATATATTATACTATAGGGTGACGTATAGATAATCTAGAGTTTTATTATATTTATTCATATTTATTATTTATACATATATATTATATGGGGGGCAAGATAAGCATATAAACATTAATTTTAATTTGAAATATATGAAATTCGTATTGGTCTCACAATCCCTACCCCTTTCCCTGCCAACCACAAACTAACACGAACTCTTAAAAGTTCAATAAACATTATAAAATGTTTATAAAATATTTGGCATCACTGTCCCAGTGTTGCAATGTGTGAATGACAAGGGAATGCTTACATGTAAAATGAACCTTTGGCAGCTGGAGAAACACAAAACAAACCGCAAAAGTTACAAGGCTTTGCCCAAATATTAATTAATCCATTATTTTTTATGCATTAAAATGCATCCACCTGTCCAACATCAAAGTTCCAAAATCTACCTGCCCAAAAATTTTACATTCCCGGAGCAAGTATTAATCAGCTTTGACGGATAATCAAGAAAGATCTCAAAAGTTTTCCTATTATTTTCCTCATTAGAAGCGAATCTTAAAACCCTGATTGAATAAAGCTCCCAAGTGTACTATATAGATTAACCAATATAAAGCTAAATCCACACCTGCATTCATGAATAGGTAGGTTCATGGTATTATTGGAATTTCAAGCATTTAATTTGTTGTGCTTTTCTTTATTGTTCAGAACATATAATGCATATCAAAGAACTGCTTAATATTTTTCATGTCCCAAACTTTTGCATATCAGCCAATCAAATAAACCTAAACATAAATATGTAATAAAGTAAATAAATATATAAATTAATATAATTTTGGACAAACCACCATTTTGTGAAGACCAGTTAATTATTTGAAGAGTGGAGACAAGCCAGGGTCATAAATAGTCGTATTCTAAAAACCAAAAATAAAAATAATCATCATTTTAAAGGAATATTCCCCCCCCTTGGTAGTACTAACACTAGAACTAACATGGTGGGCATTAAGGTATGTGAATTTTCCCGATTATGCCAATTATTAAATATAAAGATTTAAAGACTCAAATTAGTCACCTTACGATTTAACTATTATAACTATAATACTTATAAAGAAATTTATTTTAATTTAATTCAGAGGTTTCGATTTATATATATATTAAAATTTGTGTAAAAGAAAAATACTATATATACTGAAGTGTGTATGAAAGGAGTGTGTGAATGTCAATGTGAATAAATAAATAAATAAATACAAAGAAACTTAATTTCCAAAAAATACTGCATTTTCTGTAATATATTTAGGTTACCTATATATCAATATATGTTAAAAAGTTTACGTTTCTTTGACCCTTGCCTATTTTTGCTTGCAACCGCGCACGCTTGGTATAACCCTTTGTGTGAGTACTTTATTTTTCCCCTGCATCATTAATTCTGATTTGGTTTTGCACCTTGTTTGCTCGTTTTATATTTTTCAGTGAGCAGAGAATACGACCCACTTCTGAGGCGTAGTTTTATTCGTTGAAGAGGCAGATGTCTAGTCAGAGAGAGCTTTGTTACCCTTGGGCATCTGTTCCTTTTGCAGTAGCACCATAGCAAGACCGCTGATTAAAGAGCAGAGTTAGGTGAGTTAGGTTTTTCACCGTTTCCTACCATAATAATCATTCCCTTTTCAGACCAGGCTTACCACTTCAATATACGTATATATTAATATATATATTATATATATATTATATATATAATATATTATTATACTTATATTATATATATATTATATATATAATAATATAATATATATTAGAGATGTACCGACATTCCGGTCCGGCCAGAATTTGACATTTTTTTCGTTTGGTACGAATTTTTGAAGAATCCAGCCGGAACCGGATTATAATGTATTTGATGAATTAAAAAAATTTGCTAGGGAAGGGATTTATTCTTATATAACCCTATACGCCCTCTTTTAAACAAAATATAGTGGTATTAGCCTTGTGTAGTATTTCATACACGTGTATTATATGCCTTGAGCAGTATTATTGAAATAAAGTTTACTCAACTATCTCAAAATATAGGATAATAAGATACTCATTAAATTCAAATTTAAATGCCTATATATATATATAAATATACTATATATATATTACTGATATTAATATATATATATACTCTTACCTATATATATATTATATATATATAATATAATTATATATTATATAATATATATATACGTATATATTAATATATATATATATTAATATATTATATATATGATATATATATATTATATATATATACTCATATAGATATATATATATTATATATATATATATTATATATATCTGATAATAATATCATATAATAAATATATATAATATATATATAATTTGCAAATGAATACATAGTCCATTTTTCAAACTTGAGCTCGTAAGCCAGGGAGTAGTTAAAGAAATAAATGACTCGTTTGAACTATTTTAGTATCCAATATATCTTAGTAAAATGAGAAAGACAACCGCAAAACTGTTTCTCAAATAATTGCTGATCTCAATTTTACGTGTATGAAGTTCGATATAATCTCATCTACAAAAAAAATAATTTTCTACTAGAAAATAGATATTTTGATTGAAGATGGGCAACAAGTTCTATGAGTTCCTGCTCTTTAGTGAGATTGTGAATGGCTGGTTAATCATTGCAATAAAACTTATTATTTTCTGGAAAGAATTTGCCTGTGATTTGGGAGTCATTGATATGGCAATTATTTTATGGGGAAAGGAATTTTTTCCTCAGACCTCACTTGTTTCACGGCTTCGATCTTACGCTATTTTGGGGTGTCCAGCAGTGTTCTAGAAAATACAGGATTCTCCCCTTTACTATCCAAAATTTGCTTCAGATATTCTCTTACGGTGAGATTTTAAATATGTTTACGAAGTGGCCGTATGTATTAAATGTTTTTTGGATTAAACTAGTAGTATATTATTTTTTGTTGCATACCTATCACACTCTAATAAGATTTACGTAACATTATATGAATAATAAAAAAATCTTATGATCGATGATGGCGATTTTAAAACTATTTTTTGCTGAGGTTATATTATGGACAACTCGTGTTAATAGATAGTTATATATATATATGATACTTTCTTTCCTTTCTTTCTTGCACTTTCCTTTGCCCCAAGATTCGGGGTAAGGTGCTGTACAAGCAGCGGAAAAAAAGCAGTAGGAGAAATGACAAACGCGAAAGAAGAAAGCCCAGCATTACGCCAGCCCTCGGTGTCCGATCATTTAGTGAGAGCTCGCTCACAGACAGAAGAATGCCCACGCCTAGAGCATCATGGACCGCGACGGCCTCAATATGGTAAATCGTCAATGAAGAGGTTCATTCCCCTGCCCGGGACTGAGCCACAAACCATGCCCATACAAAGCCACCGGCCATTCCTTTCCTATCAGTGCACCTTTATTTCTCGCCTCTGCGCAAACTCAACATTTCTACTCCTTTCAGACGCATTCGTTCACCGACTCAACACTAGCTCTTCGGTCTCCCAGCACGGTCGGTTCGCCAACACACTCGACCACGGTGATACATCGCTTAACCAACCTACTATCATCATCTTAGTCACATGTCCGATTGGGGTCGTCAACATACTTTCATTTAGTTTCGTCTCATGTACACATTTCACTTCACACCACACCACTCGTCTAATACGTTCGATATCTCTCGTTTATAACAATTTTTCTCTATCAACACCTAGCCACACACCCTAAGACTTGTCCATACTGAGAAACATTGACATTTAGATCTATACTTCTTTTCCAGACCCATAGTTCACTACCAGTACGAGATGAAACACGAGGTAACACATAGCCTATGTTAAGACCTGAGCACACGTCAAAGACTAAGTCCCTTTGCATTCAGAATTAATTTATTTGCACCAGCCACCTCCTGCCATTCACAAAGCGTTTGACTACACACCTTGCACTCGATCCGTTCGCTTGCTGATCAGAACATATACCCATAATATATTGAAACTCAGACGACTTGTTCTAGCTTTGCTCACCATCTAACGATAACTTACACACTGAGGAGTGTCCTTCACTTCACAACCGATTAACAGCTTACTCTTATCCACGTTACTTTCAAGCCCCTCCTTTCGCACACCCTGCCAAATCCTCTCTATCGTCCTCTCAGAACTCTCTTCAGATTCTCACACAGAACCAAGATAATCAATATAATTAGGTTAGGGCACCGTCCACTCAGATCAGTTCTTCCACAATTCTAAACCATTTGCCTGCGCATCCCCACCGTCAAATTGGTCTGATGTTGAACCCAAATCCCATATACAATGGAATAGCGCAAGAGAGACATAAACCAACCCTGTCTTACATCCGCTATCAATCCTTCAAACCAGGAATCCACAGTTGAACATTTATTTACACGACGCTTCACTATCGTATAGCGATACTTTTGATCCTTGCAGAAGCCTTACCACCGAACACGCATATATTCACTTAACAGCCTGGCGCAAAGGCGCTTCCATAATTAACTCTATCATACGCTTTCTATATCTATAAAGCCTAAATACAATTTATCTTCTTCTCTCTCATTTCTCATCATTTGTTTCAAATTGTAAAATTTTGATCCACACTCTATACCACTCCTAACGCACGCCTTGTTCTCACAATCAGTCCTCAGTTCATCGACGCACTCTTTAACGACCAAAAGATACCAGCACTATACCTTCCCTACAACACTCAATTAACTTATTCCACCTATAATTTCTTAACAGTTTCCACCTTTTCTCCTTACCCTATTACAAGTAAGTCAACTATTACCGTCTCTCCTCAATCCCTTGGACTTATACCTCCCATAACGCCTTTATCTACAACAACTTCCAAAATCCAATCAAGCACCATCTCGGCCTCCACTCTTGATCATTTTCCCAGCAATTCCATCTTAGTGAAAGACATTCTTCAACTTCTCGAAAAAGATAGATTACCCATTACACTACTAATAACCTCATCCCCAAAATACCTTATTCCTTCTTGCACCTCAAACGCACACATCACTAACACTGTCTTCATTACTGCCAATGTTTCGCAGATTTTCGAAGTGTTCTTTCCACACTCCCCTCACATCCATTTCATCAGTTACAAAGCACCACCCATATTCATTATTCTAAGCAGATTCCATTATTCTCATTTCTTAACCTTTCGCGCTTCCTCTCAGAAGAGCGCTTCCTTTTTCCTTGTATGTCCTCATTCCATTCCTCCTTCCAACTGATTCATGATCCTCTTGTTTTCTCCTACACTATACACCTTTTAGTAATTCTTTTTTCCTCCTTATATTAATTCCAGCATCTTTCTTTTGAATCTTAATCATATTTGCTTTTAGTACATTCAACCACGCTTCTTTTTTACCTTTAACCGCTTTCTACCTCTTCATTCCACCATTCGTGTTAACTTCTTACTTCCCTACTTATAGACACGCCAACACTTCCTTTGCACACTACTAACATTTTTGGGCTTTTTTTTCCCTTTTTCTCAAAAATTTTTTTTTTGGGGGGGGCCCCCAGATTTTGCTCAGTATAACTTGTTCAATTCAACCGTTTACTAGCGAGCGCTCTTCCATACTTATCCTTATTATCTTGCACACTTAACTTCTCATCTTAATTTTAACCTACTTCCTTTCGTATCACCTTCCTCTCCATCCAAGCCCCACTAACTTAATTTTACACTAGAACACATAATGATCCGATAATCCCTTCCTAAACCCTAACTGATTTAACATCCAAACACATACTTCAACATCTTTTTCACCAACACTAAATCAATCATACTTTTCACTTCGGTACCATTTCTACCTACACCAAAACTCTAGTATACTTAAATATACTCTTGTGTTTAAAGAAAGATTTACTACTTACACAATACCTCTCTCTTCACAGAAATGAAAAGCACCTTCCTACCATTCTCATTGTCTCCCGACACCCCAAACCACTGTATATACCATCCCTTTTTTGTCACCTATCCAACCATTTCAGGTCCCCCAAAACTATCAATCATGAAGCTCTTACTCACCCATCCAGAACATTCATTCAGATTACCCAAAAATCGATATCCTTCAACGGTTCCCTGTGTAGACGTTTCACACCACACATACCTGACCTTTTCAAACTTAAATTAACCATTAGAATTCTAGGACTCACACATCAAAGTCTTACCATAGCTTTGTACACAGGTCACTCATCAAAATTGCAACTCCTTCTCTTCCTTTCATTCTCTTCCACGACCAGCACGCAACATTTCACGATCAACACCAGCTTAAATTTCACCTTTCCTTTCCATCTTTGTTTCAAGCGCACAGCGAGCAAATCAATTTGCCCCTTTCTAAATACATAATCACCTCTTCTCTTCTCCTCAACATTTACTCCTTTGACATTCCATGTACCCATAGGATTCATACAATTTCGCCGAAAAGTTAGAGGTCGTTTGGGCGATCACGACCCTCTCGAGGCCTGCATTAGCATTACCTGGAAAGAAATTAGCGAATGAATTAGTAACCAACCAACTACCACCGCCCCTTAGTCGACTTCCACGACACGCGGAATACGATGTGGGAAATTCTTTTTCCCCCGCACACAGGTATATATTAATTTACTAATTATATATATTATATATTATATATATCAAATATGCTGTAAAAGATAGATAATAGAAGATATATAATAGAAATATATATAATATATATATAATTATAATTATATATTATATTATATATATATTATATACTATATATAATATATATATATATATATATATATATATGATTTTATATTGAATTATTTTTTACATTTCTTTATAGTTAAAGGAAAGTTCATTAAAAATTCCGGTTCCGGCCGGAATTTTTTTTTGGATTCTGGCTAATTCAGGTTCCGGCCGGAACCGAAATTTACAGTTCTGGTACACCCCTATTTACATAACGATGACATCAGCTTGAGTTCTTAAAAAATGTGTCATGTCTTCTGATCATGCCAATAATTTACGGTAGGGAAGGCTCTGTATGCTTAAACTATCGATATGTAGCCTACTAAAAGTCCAGTGGTCTATTCTTCTCATAGAAGCATCAATTACAAATAACTTTTTCCTCATGCGTTAATTTAACCTCCCTACAAAACAGCAACATGAATATGCAAGTTTTATAGGTCCATAGTAAAGTCAGCTGATATAATAATCATAAATACTATATGAACCTACGATGTATAAAATATTTAACATAAAATCTGATGTAGCAAGAAAAAAATATATACAAAAAATAAAATGAAAATTTGACAGAATTGAAAAGGTAAGTAGAAATTGCCAATGACAATTTAGATTGACGAGAGTTTATAAAAGATATTCCTTTCTTAATTCATTCACCTGTGTTAGTAACAAAATAACCTAAGGCTTACACAGATGCTCATTATAAAAAAATATAATTACTAAAATCCTTTTACAAATACTTCGTCTGTTCTGAACCTACTTCTGTTCTTAATCTATATAAATGATTTGGAACAGAGAATAAAAAGTAAAGTTTTTAAGTTTGCTGATGATACTAAACTGACTGTTTCTATTGAAAATCTTGAAGGTTGTATGGCAATTGAACATGACTTGGATAAACTCTCTGGGTGAGCTGATTAATGACAAATAAATTTCAATAACGAGAAGTTTTAGGTTCTTCATATTTGTAACGCGCAAATAATTTTAATTATGAAGTGAATAAGAATGGACTGGGATCTGTTCACAAAAATGGGATTTATGAGCGGTTATTAGCATTAATTTGAAAGTGTCAGAACGATATTTGGAGGCTAGAAATAGGAAATAGAGCTAACAAAACGGTGGGTATTAAAAACCGTAATGTTGCTTAGGAGAGCAAGCTGGTAAAGAGGAAGCTCCAAGTTAGGCTGTTAACTGAATACAGTGCATAAGATTGAAATTCTTACCTATGTAAGGAAGGATATTGGCATCCTGAAAGCAGAACAACATAGAGCTATAGTGATGATCTGTCGCTTTGAAAAGGAAAAACTAAGAGATGAAACTTAAGGAACTGAGCATGCTTTCTGTGGAAAAAGAATTTTTTTTTTTTTTTTATTTTTTTTTTTAGAGGGGATATGATTTAAGTTTATAAAATTTTTTAAGCTTTTGACTCTGCTAATTGGAGTAAGTTTATTGTACTATACCAAGACAAGAGAACTATGGGTCATAATGAATATAAAAAAGAAAAAAACTTTACATGAAAATAGGAAATCAGGAACATTAAGAGGCTGCATGGGCCTATCGAAAACTGTCTCATCTTAGCCCCCAGAATATTCAATCCAAGCTCAAAAGTAATCAACTATCAATTCCATGCAAAACCCAATACTTTTTTTTTTCAAACATTACAACTACCATCCTAATTCTTAACATCATACAATTAAACTAAGTAAAAGATACAACACAAATAATGTCCAACAGATACCACCTCAACAAAGTTAAGCATGAAAGTATATTAATTCCATTTTTCTTATTGTTTTCATATTATGGTTTATTTGAAAAATTTACTCAATCTCCTCAACAGAGTCGGGAGAACGAGAAAAAAATAATAAAACCGAATCAAATCCTATCTACAAAATCTCCATTCAATTGAAAGGATACCAAGAACATAAAATGAGGAAGAGAAAGAAGCTACTTAATTGAATCTATCAAGGACTACCCCACCCTAAGTACCACACAATGAACATGCATTCCAAAAAGCATCCCAGTTCCTATTACATGCAATTAATTTAAGATAAAGTTTCAACAACGTAATGAACAGCTACCATCCCCAACAAAGCTAGAGAGAGATTTTTTTTTAACACCTCAATCACTAATGAAGCCAAAATTTCCATCTAAACAGAAATAAAAGACAAAAAGAACAATGTAATCAACAACCCATTAGTAACACTGCAAATTAATCCGTTACAAAGGGATTGATTTTAAATTTTAATGAAATAAAATCCAAAGTATAAAATCCTTTACTTACATTTTACATTCTATAACAAAGAAAAAAGTAATAAAATGACGAAAAAAAAAAAATCCTAAAATACATGTAAACAAATTACATATCAAAATAATTTATCTTTAATTTTAAAAAAAAAGATTGAAAGTTTGTACATAAGACCTCTTTGGCATGGAACATATCTGATGGCTTACAAACAAAAATAATCCTTATTTCAAAACCTTGCTTGAAGCTCTCCATCAAAAACAAATTTAAACCTTGATAAATGAGTGTTAGGGAGCTGTGTGGTGTAAAGAAAGGCGTGATTGAGAGAATAAATAAGTGTATAAGGATGGTTTGATCTTATGGAAAGGGGTGATAATAGTCGGCGTGTGTTGGGAATCGACCGTTTGGGAGACCAAAGAAAAAGTGGATTGAGTCAGTAAAAAGTGTTTGAAAGTAAGGAATGTGAATTTAGCAGAAGCTAGAAGAATAGTGAATAATAGGAGTAAATGTATGGTTTTGTGAGGGAATGGTTGTGGGTCTGCTCAGAGGATAGACCCTAACATTGACGAGATACCACAGTGGGGGTTCGTCGCGGTGTTGTGAAACTCTATGGTGGATTATTGGCTGCGACGGTCTAGCATTTAAGGGTGTCAGGGGAGTGTATGGGGACTTTCTTTTCAACTTGGGTCCTCAACTACCCCTATTTTCGGTGCATGTTGCGCACCCCCCCTCCAACCTATGGGGATCCATGGGGTGGATGCAAAAAAGAAAAATAATTATTATTATTAATATTTGTAAACGTGTGCCAAACTAATTATTTTCTACGTTAATTTCTTCATGTACTGACATGTGACGTGTTAAATAATACCTTCTATTGCAAGCGTAATCACATTTATACATAGAAATTGGGACTCACAGTATTGGAATGCCTTAACATGTGCTGCAATTAAGTTTGTTTCCTATAGTAGCTATCACATCGTACACATTAAACGCTTATAATTCTGCAGATTAATAAATGTATCTTATATCTTTCTTTTCGTTACAATTTATAACATTACACTTAGAACATTTTTAATGCGCTTTGATTTAGAAGTATTAATAAAATGTCTCGTTTAAACTTCTTTACGATTTACAAGCGTAATCGCATTCATCACATTTAAATAACTTAACATTAGTATGTTTTAGTAAATGATTTACAATATCTTTCTTTAGATTACAACCATAGTCACATTCCGGACAATTATATAACTTAATTTTAGAGTGAGTTAACATATGTTGAGTTAAATACTGTTTTCGACTGCAAGTATAACAACAGAGAGAACATTTAAAAGGTCTCTCTCCAGAATGTTTTAATAAATGGCGTTTAAAATTACTATTACGATTTGTTGTATAATCACAATAAGAACACTGAATCCTCTTGCCATCTTTGCTTTCATCTGAGGCGACCTCATTTCTTTCATACAATTCTTCTGTTTCATCTCCTGGGTCTTCTGACATTTCATTATCACTCTGTAACCAATAAATTATTAAGTGATTAAAATTCTTATTTACTACCTACAATAATTTTCAACCTTTAGGTAATAATAGAAAAATATTTTAATAAACCAATTAAGGATGCATAATTCATTCTTTTGTTAAGATTTTGAAATTTCAAAGTTGAGGAACTCACAAATTCTCTTGTGTAGACCTCAAAGCTCATTTTATTTAACGGAATGTTTCATTGTAAAATGAGGAGTATGCTTAATTGTTATTTTGTGGAATTTAGCAAAATTTGATTATAATTGAACCAGTGGTAATAGGGTATTATTTTCCTCAAAAACACTTCTTCATAGTCAATAGTTTATTGATAATGGACAAATGTGTTTTTGAAGTTTGCAAGCCCATTCTGGAAGGGAAATATTTTCCTTAATTTTAATCCGATTTAGGCTACATAAAAAAAAAAACGACGTTGTTCTAGCTTTAAAACATTCATCTTTAGCGGTTTTCAATCTCTAAAGATTTGTTATGCATTTTCACTTGAAGAAAAGCTATGATATTTACATTTTTGAAAGGCGAGCAAAAACCCTTGTCAAAGTAACTTTAAAATTAGACTACACAAAGATTGATCTATTATCTAAAAAATCACTGTAGGGATTTTGATGTCCATCACCTAATTCCTCTCTTCAATATTAAAATTGTTTGTCATAAATGTTTTTTTGCCAACAACTTTTTTCAGTTCATTCAATCAACATGAAATTTTATGTGCATGTATAATAAGGGAAGTTACATCTTTTAAATTTAGAAAAAATATCTAATCGTTTTTTGCCGCTGTTCAAGGGAAAAAAAATTTTCGAATAAAAAATAACTTTAAAAAAATGGTTGGGCACACAAAAAAGGCTTTAAATAAAATGGGTATAACTCGCCCAATCCTACATATACTAAAAGTTTCATATTGATTGTAATAACAGAAAGAAAGTTACAGCAATACTTTATTTTTTTTTTTTTTTGGGGGGGGAGGGGGTTGCAAAGGTTATAAATTGTAATAGCTTATTTGGGCGAGTTAAACTTTTTATTTAATAATTTTTTTTTGTATAGCCAACTTTTCTTTTCTTTTTTAATTATTATAATTTTTTACCCCATAAAAGCGGCAAAACGATTTAGCATACAAAAATAATTATCTAAACAAAAAAGATATAACTCCCCAATTACATATGCTCTGAAAATTTCATAATGATTGGATGAAAAGGAAAAAAAAATTTTTTTTAATTTTTCATTCATGATAAACAAATTTCCTTACCGAATGAAAAAGAGAGGTACTTGGAATTGGTAGCAAATATAAATAAATCTACCCAGTTATTATTTTTAGATAAAAGACTCATCTTTCAATAGTTCAAGTCTCCACAAAGGATTTATGACACCATTCAAAAACAAAGTTTTCCTACAAATAATACAAAACAAACCTATAAAGATAGGGAAAAACGCTAGAAATCGGTGTTTTAGAGCTGTATAAATATCGGTTTTCCCTTTTATTGGATGTAAATCGAATGGAAATTAAGAAAAATATGGGATAAGTTCCCCTATTGAAATTTCTCTTCCATAATAACAAAATCGAAACACTGAAGTTTGAAAATAAGAAAAAAAGTTTATTTGGCTCATTTTTAAGACCAAAAGTCAAGTATCAAGAAATTCTTTCTGAATATTTCTGTAAAAATATTTTAAATGTTACACATGAAAAAGGCAGGTATAAACCAAGGGTCAAATATTATTTTCCCATCTAAACTATCATATACGGTACTTGAAAGAGACATCCATTGATTATTGGTAAATATTACAATGGAGCTTACAATAAATATCTCCTCATAATCTTACCTCGCAATCCTCTGAAGTCAGATCTTGTGCAAGTGATTCATTTATAATTTCTTTAACAAATGCAGAAAATTCATGTGATCCCACTTCATATTTAACAGCCATTGTGTTTTTCTAATAAAATTTGGAGTATTATTATATAAAAAAAGAAATTTACTTATAATTTTATATTGCACAAATGACTTGAACTGTAAATTAAATGGTTTAAATATAAAACATTTTAAAAACTTGGCATAATTTGAAAAAGCTTCTGCCTGATACTTTGAAACAACTTTTGATTAGTACGGTAATTCATATACTAAAAAATTCTGAAAATAAAAATGTTTTTATATTAACAATTGAGATTTTATGATCTGAATATCTTACACAAATTGAAGGCTAATATACACCAACACCGAAAATAAAAACTATAGCTAAAGTAAATACCAATTATACACTGCAAGTCTTTTAATAAGACTATTGACATCTTTATAGCATGCAGTTTAGCTTAAAAACTAATTACAAACCCGACAATTATGCTTAATTATGATGCACTTTATGATACCAATACCATCCATATACCTATCCAATCCTCTCTTAAATGCTGCAAGTAGTGTAACTTCTTAAATATCTTATAATGTCCCCTGCTATCCCTTCCATGTACTACTATAAATAATTTATTAATCACATCCTCATAAAGAAATAGCCATTCTATAGAAAACATTCATAACTTTCGCAGCCTTTCCTCATAGCTCTTACCTTCAAAGGCATAAATGATCCTTGTTGCAATCTCTCCAGCATATTCATGTCTTTACTTAGATAAAGGGCCTAAACTTTAGCACAATACTGTAATACTGGCCTAACATAGCTATTATACTGCTTACTTATAACTTCCTTGCTTCCACTGATAAGCAATTTTAGATTACTGCTTATAATCACACTCAAATCTTTTTCTTGATCCACAGACTCAACCAAACTACATTTGAGTAACCTATATGGAAAACCTCACACTTTTTGGTACTCTTCCAATATATGTGTGATCTAACAGTTGGCAACCAACCAACCAGTTTAAACTAGCAAACCAGCTAGCTACTAACATTCCAGTTGGCAACCACCCAAGCATTAACGAAAGTTACATACAGTTAAAAGTTTTAAATTATAACTGTTTACACTACCAATACAATGTTGAACCATACAGATTTTGTAAGGAACATTATATATATATAACAAAAATGTATTATAACTTACATGAAAAGAATTTATTGGATGATCCAGAATTTGCAGTTGTTATATATAGGTTATGTCTCAGTTTAGGTCCTTGCTAGTTCAGTTTATGAAAAGATTTGTTAAATATACACAGATTTACTCTGTGTCTACTTAACAAAACTTATCATAACCTGAACTAGCAGGGTCCTAAACCAAGATCTAACATAGATGGATCAACAGTGCCCTAAATCAAAACCTAACCTAGATGGATTGACGGTGCTGTAAACCTAGCCCTAACCTAGATGGATTGGTCCCCAATATATATACCAGTATATATTATACTATTATATAATATATATATATATAATATATATTATATATAATATGATATATATATTATATATAATATATATATATATATATATAATATATATATATTATATCTATATTATATATATATTATATTTCTATTATAATATTATATAATAATATAATATAGTATATATAATAATATATACTATATATATTATAGTGTGTATAATATATATATATATATATATATATTATATATCATATATATATATTATATATATATAATATATATATATAGATATATATATATATTACCGTATTATTATTACTTATATATATATGATATATATATATATTTATATTATATATATATATATATACTATATATCATATATATAATATATATATATTATATATATATATATATATATATATATATACTATATATATTTAACTATATATTATACGGTATATATATATTGTAAATTGGTACCCAGAGGGTGATAATTTTATGAAAACGCAGGATATACCTAAAACAAAAATAATAATGAAGAATAGTGAAATGAAATTGTCGCGCTCTCTTTAGGAACAAGGGACGTTACAGCACTCTCCAAAGTTGTTAAAAAATCCCCTAGACTTGTTCAATATGAACGATCACAGGTTAGGTCTCATTATCAAAGCCCTCTAAGTTAGGTTATTGATAACTTTTGTATAGGTATACCAGAAAAATCTATGTAGAATTAACAATTCTTATCATAACTTGAACTAGGATAGCCCTAAATCGATCTCGAGTTCCACTAATTTTTTCTATAAGAAAGTCTATGGGAAAATGTTTAAATTTCAGGAGGCTGTTAACTTTTTTTCCTAAAGAGACTGCCGATTTCTCGTTTTCACTATTTCTTCATTATTATTTTTTATCTAGAGTATATCCTGTTAATTTTTCAAAACAAAAAAAAAATTTATTGTTTTTTTTAATAACAAAATCATTTGGGGTTTTTACAACTTTGAGAGGCTATAACTTTTGTTTTCCTAAGGAGAGCGACGATTTCGTTTTCACTATTCTTTATTTATTATTTTTTTAGAGTAGTCCTGTGATTTTCATAAAAATCGGGCCCAAAACCCGGCTAGACGTAACAATATACCATATTATATAGTATATATTATATATATATATATATATTATTATATATATATATTATATATATATATATATCATATATATGATATATATATATATATAATATATATATTATAGCGTTTTATTTATATATTTAGATTTATAATATATATACTATAATTTATATAATTAGGGGATCCGACCGGGCTGGACATTTTGCGGGGGCCGGGGCCAGGGTTGCTCTAAGTTTGGCGGGGCCGGGCCAGGGGGTTAGTAATAACAATTATGAAATGTTGAGAAATCTTTGAGGAGTCTTAAACTGAGGTCATTATTACGATATTTCATTAAATTAATATTGCAATTACCTAAAAAAAAAGAAATACATGAAAAAAATCGCGTTCCTGAGATACTTCGGCAGAAATTTTTAGAAACATATTTGCCTTCTCCAGATTAAGTTGTATTAAATTATATATATATATATATATATATTTTATATATATATATATATATTATATATATATATATATATATATATATATATATATATTTTTATATATTATTTTTTTATCAATATATATATATATATATATATATACTTAAATATTATATTATTATATATATATTATATATATATATATATATATATATATATATATATATATATTTAAGAACTACTTTGTCGTAGTGATATATTTACTTTAGAGAGGAAGCCCTTGGATTCTTTTTTAGTATTATGCTTTACTGTAACTTCATTTTATTACTAAATGTACACAAATTAAAAACATTGTTAAAAACACTTTTTTTTTAATGAAATAAATTTTAAAAAGGAAAGCTAATTTTCGTCCCGACACGCGAGACCTCTTCAGCCTAAGGGACTGGATTTCTTTCTTGTTCTTCATCAGTTCAAGTGTGTTTCAGTTGGTCTGCTATTTTCTTCATGGTTTGTTGTTGAAATATTTTGATGTTTTAAGATATTCATTTTGTATAAAAATCTATCTTAACTTCACAGGGATGCTTATTGTAGTTGTTATAAATGCAAAAGGATTCCATGATTTTGCGATGGTTCGTGTGATTGATATTTCTGATTCATCTTTATATTGTTGTATTGATAGGAAGTGGCTGTGTTACGCCTCATGACTTGGTTTAAAGCTGAACTTCTATTGCTGTCCTTGTGCAGGTCATCCTGTATGTTGATTTTCTTCTTTTCCAAATCTATCGCGTGCACCTATATACTGTTTTATCTGCAAGTATTGCAAGGCATGTGATTATATACGCCTTTGGGGGAGATTTTCTTTCGTTTTGGGGTTTGAGAATGTTTTTAAAGGTGATGTTATTTG
Organism: Trachelipus rathkii; assembly: GCA_015478945.1. Taxonomy (NCBI): domain Eukaryota; kingdom Metazoa; phylum Arthropoda; class Malacostraca; order Isopoda; family Trachelipodidae; genus Trachelipus; species Trachelipus rathkii. The sequence goes on along the minus strand of JABUQX010092055.1, from coordinate 4,620 downwards.
ATGGAATGAGAGAGGTAATATTTTTGGTAATATCTTGTTTAACGAATATAACTGGTAATGAGGAATTCTGTAAAAAGGAGGTCGTTTGCTATTTTCGGGGGAAAGGTGCTTAGTACCTCTTTTTTGCTTTGTTTAATGCTTTTGTGATGAAAAACTCAGAGATAGTAAGTGATTGAAAAGTATTGTGGAGATGTTATTTTAGTTTCTATGTACTAGAGAGGGGGAGAGCATATTACGAAAAGCCGGAGCAAATAGAGATTGACAGAACAGCTATTTTGTGTTTGGGGAATGATTAGATAGACCAATGTATATAGTTGGGTGCGAATGTTGGTTTTCTATATTAGTAAATTGCAAGTAATTGTATTCCATGTGATTAAGGTATCGAGGAAGTTGATAGAGTTGTTGGAAGGCATTTGTATCGTATACTGAACTGAAGATGAATAGGGTTAATATAGTTTAGGACATCATAAGGGTTGGTGTTTGTTGTGAGGGAGGGAGACAAAAAATGTCATCTACATATCTATCCATAAACTATTGTTTTATTAAAGGGTGGTAAAAATGATAAAATTCATGTTAGTCCATTAATATGTTACGGAGTTTATGGGAGACGTGGGCGATTCCCTACTTCAGGCCGAAAGTTTGTTTGCTATGATTTGCCATAAATGAAAGACGTATTGTTCGTATGAGAGATTGGGCCTTCTCGTTTTCAATATATTACAAACATACTTCATTAATCAATGAATGCCTTTTGACATCTTATAAATCCAGTAAAACTACAATAAGACTACCGTGAAGTTATGATAGATTTTATACAAAATGATTATCTGAAAACATCAATACTTCAACAACACCATGAAGAAATAGCAGACCAACTGAAACACGCTTGAAAACTGATGAAGATCAAGAAGAAATCCAGTCCCTTAGCCTGAAAAGGTCTCGCGTGTCGGGACGAAAATTAGCTTTCTTTTTTAAAATTTATATTCATTAAAAAAAGTGTCTTTAACAATGTTATTAATTTGTGCAACAATTTACTTATAAAATGACCAGTGACAGTAAAGCACAACACTAAAAAAGAAATCAAAGGGCTTCCTCTCTAAACTTATATATTATTATATATATATATATATATATATAATATAATATAATATATAATCATATATATATATATATATATATTATATATATATATATATATATATAATATATAATATATATATATATCATACGTATATATATATATATACTATATATATATTATATAATATATATATATATATATATATATAATATATATATATCATATATATATAATATATATAATATATATATATACTATATATAGTATATATAATATATATATATATATACTATATATAATAATATAATCATAATATATATATATATATAATATATATCTATTTAATTTAAAATAAATGAATTTTGAAAAGAGATTTCGGAAAACTCTCTCTCTCTCCTTTGAAGGTATTACTTTACAATAAATAATAAATACATATATATTTTAACAATTATATTTATCTCCTTTTCCGAATTTTCGTTTGATATATTAAATTTCGAATATTTTTATGTTAAAAACTCGCGAAAAATTATAATTTGGCCTCAATTTTAATTGATTGAAATCATCAGTAAATACAAAAAAAATGCTCTATAGTTTAGGTATTTTTATAATTTTGCATTTCAATTTTTAACAAAGGAGTAATGGGCATTAAAATATTATTTTTTATTTTGTATTGATTTAACCCTATTATTTAGTGTAAATTTACAGTTTAACCCCGGTAGAAAACCCGGTTTTTCCTGATTTTTGGCCGGAGCCGGGGCCGGATTTTTGGGCGGGGCCGGGGTTGGCCGGGACCGGGGGCCGGGCCGGGGCCCCGGTCGGTCTCCTAATATTATATATATATAATATATTATATATATATTATATATATTATATATATATTTATATATTATATATATATATAATAATATTATATAATATATATATATATAATACTATATATATATAATATATAAATATATGCGGAAATCATAAACAATTTCTGGGGTAGATACATATTGGAAAGCACCCACTTTTTACCATTAAAAGCTTTATTTGACATGTTATACTGCCCACCCAAGAAAGTCTTAATCAAGATCATTTTACCTTCTTTATGCACTCATCTTTATTTATATAGAGATAGCCACTTTGGTATCAACCACAAACTTTGAAACCTTACATTTAAGCCACAGGTCCAGATTTTATATATATATATATATTATATATTATATATATATATATATATATATATATATATATATAATATATTATATTATAATATTAATATATATCTTATATAATATATTATATTATATAATATATATACTATATATATTAATATATACTTATATATTATTATATATATATATATATATATATATATATATATATATATAAATAATATGCATAAAACAAAAATAAAACACCTAAAATTGTAAAAGGTTTACTTTGCTTGTGAATCGCTACTAGGTAATCAAAATAATCCAGGTCATCAGCGGTTTTGGTAAGTATTTAAAATTAATGAGAGGCAGAATTTGTTTAATAGTTTATTTTGCTCTATTTCCTTAAAAGATCTAACTCATTTAATTTATTTCATTCTGCAGCTTAGTGCAGCATTCTTGAGTCAGTGAATTTTTTCTTTTTCTTAACAACCAACTTTGTGTCAAGAGAGAGGACTTTCCAGTATCCTTCTGCCAGCACCGATTATTCAAGCTGGAAACTCTCTGAAACAAGAGTGAAACCCAACATTCTAGTAAGTCTCACATCTCTCTCTTTTACATTAAAAACTTATAACAGTGTATAAGAAATGCCTATGGAAGTTTGCAAAACTTTGAGAGGCTGTAACTTTTTTCCTAAAGATGTCACCCATTTTAGTTTTTTTTATTATTCATTATAATTTTTTTATAGTCTATACTGTGATTTTTTAAAAAAATCTGCGATATAGCAGTTCTGCTATATTCTGGTAATTATCCAAAACTTAACATAACCTGAACTAGGAAGGTCCTAAATCGAAACCTAACCTATATGAATCATCGATGTTGTATACCTGTATACCTAAACCTAACCCATATGGATCATCGATTCTATACATCTAAACCTAACGTAGATGGACCTATGTTACTGTAAATGTAAGCCTAACATAGATGGCTTACTTTCGTTTATATATAATATATATATATTACTATATATATATATATATTATATAAATATATATTATATATATATATATAGTATAATCATATATGCTTATCTGCTCCACATCCAATATAGCTACATATTGCTTGCATGGATCCAAACACTTTCATAAATGTCAAATAAAACTGTGCAGAGTCAAATTTAAACTATAGTAATAAAAGAGCTTCACACCTTTAAAAATATTTAAAAAAAGTTTTAAATCTATGTAAACTAACGCAACTCTACATAATTACTTAACAATTTATTTATATATATATATATATATATATATATATATATTATATAATTAATATTATATAATAAAAATATTCTAAATATAAAGTAATTATAAAAAAAATATATATATATATATATATTTTTTATATATATATATATTATATATATAATATATTATATATATATATATATAATATATAATTATATATATATATATAATATTATATATATATATATAATTAATTTCACTTTGATTGTTTAAAAAATGCTCATACTATGCCAAGCTTTGTACATTTGTTCCGATAATATAATTATAAAAAAAAACTGACAAGCATAACTGGGAGCAGTATAGAAAGAGCCATAATATATATATAATATATATAATATTATATATATCTATATATATATTATTATATATATTATATATATATAATATATATATATATTATATATATATATATATATATATTAATTATATTATATATATTTATATATATATATAATTATATATATATATATATATAATGCGTCGGGCGGTGTGACGTGGACCACTTTATGTAATAACGTTGGTATCAACCTACCTCTCCCCAATGCACTTTTGGAAATTTTACTTTTATCTTGTAATTCACGGCCCTATAGTCGGGCATAAGCACACAAAAAATATAATGTAATTCTAATAATAAAACGTTATTATTAAGTTTGATAACGCCGAGTCAGCCTTACGTGGAGGGGTACTGAAGCGGACCACATTGAGGGGGACTTCGGACCATCTGTTTAAATTCGTCTATTTACCTTATAATTATCCATTTTATATTTATTTTACTTAATATAAAATTATTTACATCATATTAAAATTCGTATAAGTAATAAAAATGTCAATATAAAATAAAATACCAATATAAATAAGGTGGTCCGATTCACCCTCTCCGCCTAAAAAATTTTGACACTTTTTTGACTCGTTTTTTTTATTAAAATTTCATTTTTTAAAAATTATCACTTTAATCATAAGTAACTTTTTATTACTCTTAAATTAATCTATACGTATAAAATGTCAATAATATACGTAAATACGAAAAACAATGGTTGGTCCGAGCCACCCTTCCAATAATTTTTACGGCAGGGGTGATCGGACAAGTTAGCCCGTTATCTCTCTC
>JABUQX010092054.1:15000-40754 GCA_015478945.1 Trachelipus rathkii | reverse complement strand
GTACGCTAAATGGTCCCAGCCGGAATGCCTATTTATTCTTCTGTTTATATAATTCGCTACGATGGTCACAAAAAAGGAGTTCCTGCTTCTTCGCATGCCATCGGCTTGGAAGATTCGTTCGTCGAATGTACGCAGCAGCAGCGACTAGCATACAGAAGTTACAGGAATACAATAGCCAGAATAGCAGGATATATCTAGGCAGCACAGCCACAGGAGCAGGAAGTTAACAGTTTTGCAGCACCATCCTCAGTCTACGCCTTCATTCTTTCGTTGGTTTTGAATGCAGTCGGTCGTCGTCCGTCGTCGTTTAGATATCTCAATGGTCTAATTTATGCAAAATGAATTACGAATATAGTTTAATAAAATAGGCTAGAGATGGAAATGAGCGCGTAGCCGATGAAATATTTAAGACGATTGTCTCAATTACTGATTCTTCTTGCGACAATTATTTTGTGAAAATAAAATAAGTGAACGCATTCGAATCCATAACGAGGATACTCGTTCCACTACTCAGTTGACGATCAACATAATTGCCGAGCGTAAATGCCTTTACGACACAGCTTTGCCAGAAAAAGCACTGAATCGTTAATGAATAATATGATAATGATTTTTCCCCTGTATTTATTTAACCTACTTGACGAAGTCCGAACGAGAAAACCACTGTATGGATTCGTATATCAGCTCCCAAGAATCTGTTTAAGCGAACCTAGCACGAGCTGTGATAATATTCCGCTGATGACAGCAACCTCCAAATCGTATTGAAACTACATTTAAATTTACGTCGATACCTCACACGTCTAACAATCTATAATCTAATATCAGCGATCTTTCGCAATTCAATTACACTGAAGAAGCTTACACCCGCTGCGGCCTCCTCGACGGACAACCCGTAATTTGGCAAGCAAGACCGCGCCGTTTGCTATATCAGTTTTATGGACTTATATAATTAGCAAAATTTGTATTTTTTACCGTCTTGCAATCGCAACACCTGGTCAACGTGCTGTTGTATGCGCATCTCTTTTTCTTATCTGCCCTCGAGTCATGTTCCGCATCTGTAGGAGCGTATTACAAGTATCGCCTTCAAAGCATTCATCTTCATGAAAACTATCGTCCATTAACGTCCAAAATATTGAAATATTTTTTAGATAATATTTAAAGCGTTATATATATATTATTATATTATATATTTAACCTATGGTTTCACATATGTATATTTTTTTTGTTAATTTGTTGTTATTTTTTTTATTTAATACTATATTTTATACCTATTTATTTTTCCCTGCTTCAATTTTATTATTGACTAAAAATTCATAATTATATAATGTCCATTTACGCAAAAAAAATTATTTCCTTCATTTTCTGAGCCCCCTACTTGTTGCACTCTTTTCAATCAGGTATTCTGGGTCCCAATGAAGATTCACTTTATAGAATTACTTTCATGTGTTCCAAAATCGATACTATAAAAATCACAGGATGTACTTTAAAAATAATAATTATAAAATTAAAAAAACACACCATATCGCTTATATCATATATCGATTTCTTCGATTTCAACCGGATTAAAAGCTCGTAATACCCTCCGAGTCAGCAAAATATATGAAGCGTTTCAGTTCTAATCTAATTTGATATGTGAGTTGGGCCATTCGCTTTAATAAGTCAATCTGATCGGATTAGGATCTCGAAAGGCCCGTCTGAATCAGCTGAAACCGAGGGAATGCTTAATAACAATGATCTCGATCTCGATATTCATATTTTGGTGAAATTTGGTTTCAAATTCCTTACCTCAATTAATCTATCTGAATATTCATTCGAAACTAGTGGGAAGGAGGTCTGTATATGTTTTATTTTGCATCAAGATCGTAAATCTTTCAAAATTTGATGAATATATTTACATGTGTAATAGGAAGTATTACTTTTAATATAAAAAATAATTTATTTCAAGTATGTATGTATTTATATATGAATGTAAAACTTTTAGCTATTTTTCAAATAAAAAACCGCGTTTTTTCAATCGCTTTTCAACTTTTTCTACTTGACATGAACGTTTCGAAAGTTGGTTTCACCCTACCCGTTTTATAATATATCCCTAACTTGTCTTTCCCTCGGCGATGTTGGGATTTTCTTGTAGGCGAATGCTTAGTTTCATTCTCGTCGATAGATTTCATTACTCTACCGTTATGACATTATTCAGATAACTAACATTTGAAGGTCTATAATATCTTTTTAAAATTTCTCGTTAGTACCGCATTAATTTATTTCCGCAAAATAGTCGTTTCCTTAGCCATTTGTCCTCATCGTTGAAGAACGGGTCGACGCTAATTAACGTATCAGTCGGATGATCTCACAATTACTAATAAATTTACTCGAAAAATATGTTTCAATGTAGCGTTAACGTAATAGTTTGGCTCGAAATATATGTTATTCCTAGTTTATTGTTTTCAAAAATTTTTCTTTCCTATAAGGAATCGAAGTTTTCAAACCACTGGTTTGAACACTAGACCAAACTCAACTTTCAACCTCAGTTTACAGAAAGATAGCTTTTACTCCTCAAGGTTTGCACTTTTATAACTTTACTCCCTTAAAATTAGATGATATGACTCTAAAGCAAATTAAATCCACCATGAACGACGTAATCTTGAATAATTAAACTTTTTATAAGTTTTGCGAATTGCGGCATTTGGGGTTGCGAGAGTACCAAGTTCTAGCAGCATCTCTCTAACGATATACTGTTTTCTATAATATAAATAAATATTTTGAATTAAAATTTGCAGAACATTTTTAGAAAGTAACTTAAATTTTTGATAATTGTTAATTTACTAAAATTTTATAAGAGTTTTCGAAATTTTTCGCTTCAGATTACCTTCCAATATGTAATTACGTAAATGCATATACGAAATAGGTCTTCACTTTATCGTTCCGTAGTTTTTTCGGTCCATATGGAGCTGATAGCTTCTGTAGTTTGTGAAAAATAAGTTTCTTTTATGATACCGATATGAAAAGTCCCATGTATTTTTTCTTGCTTGTCAGGCCGATTCGCCACATTCAAAATGCCAGTCGTCCGTCCCAATTATTACTCGAAGTCTCGCATCTTTTCTCGATCATGCGTTGCTTTTTTTCTTTGTGGATTATGAGGAAGAGCTGCGGATCACTGTTTTTCTTTTGGGGTTTCGGTTTTGTTGAAAAATTGTCCAATATTGTGACTATAAGTCGTAATTCGTCGTCGTCGACGTTCGCATATTAACGTTTCATGAATAGGCATTATGTTTTCCCATTGCTTAATTCCGCAAATGCAGCGCTAACGAGTGGCAACCCCATAAGAATAGTCGGTAAGCAATACGACCGGTTGAAGTCGTTCGGGTTTATATATCTGACTCCTAGAAAACTTAAATCAATTGACTTCTCTGTGCGATCGAATTGGTGCTTATGTTGCGCTCTCGAGACGAGGACTCGCTTTTCATAGGAATTGCGGTGGATTACCTGGAGACCCTGAAATAAAGATAGTAAGTGGACATGTTGCTAAGCATTTTCTGATTTTTTAAGAGAATTGTTTTGAAAAAATTTAGTATGGTTATCTCGTTTCCCCTTGTACTTTAGAAAGTCGAGGATGTATATTGCTCGTCTATTTCTTCGTTCTGTGTGGTTTTGGTTTCATCTCGATTGGAGGTTAACCGCGCTTTGTTTTACCGTGGGCTTCTCCTTTCTAGTTGGAGTCCGAGGAACATCTTGAATAGTATGAGGGTGTAGTTTCGGCGGTTTTCTCGTAATATGCTTATTTAAAACATCAGAGCATTTTTGTATCGATCCATTTTATAAGGGTGAATGGTCTTCTTTTGTCTCTTTTATTAATAGATATTCATTGTCGTCTTTCTAAAGTGGCGCACGTATATGTCAGAAAGAAATCTTGGTGGAGGTGTGGTTTTTCGCCGTGTGCTTGAGATGCATCGATCTAACTTCTAAATTATGATTTTAAATACATTTTTTATCTTCCCATTATATGTATTGTTGCGGCAATACTATTAGTAATATCCTTTTCGAGAAGAAATATGTATAATTTTTATAGGGTCAAATAGTTCGTTCGGTTGTGGCCTGGAATAACACATCTTAGATTGTTCTTCTATTTATCGCCCTCTCGTTAGATAATATTAACAATATTATGCGTTTTATACAAGTATATAGCAGTGAGCTCAGTTAATTTAAAATATTTTGATTTCGTTCTACCTCCCAGAGACTGTCCAAAGCTTAACAAATTTTTCATATATATTTCCTTTATTTATTATTTTCCTCCACATTTAATTTCTTTCATCTACCTTTGAGACAACGGCAACTTAGCACCTGTCCGTTTTTTTTAATTCGTTTTTTCGATAGTATCTAAGTGACATTAATTTATCAACTGATTTCCAACAGTAATTGTAAGGTAATTATTCGCTTCATGTGAAATGAATTATGGTTTTTATTTTCATACTTCTCTTGAAAGAATTATATATCAATCATATTTATCTAATAATTTTTTGAATTAAGAATTCCTCGTATATAATGCTTCGATCGGACCTGTACTAATTATGTGCTGCTCCACTCTCTCGTCTACCTCGCCACTCGCGCGCCGCATACCTCATTGATCGTTTAGATATTCCATTCATGTTAATATTTGTTTTGATTAAAATTCTTCTATTTTTCTCCATAAGATTTCCTATTCAAACATCAGGCCGTCTCTTTCCCTTGCGGCCGCTAATTTCTGTTTCTGTTCTGTTAGTTATATCTAAATTTAAATACTCTAAAATGGTCTTATCGCGTATAATTTAAATTCGGAAATTTTTTTTGATTTTGTAAGTATTGCCAATACTTATGAGCTGGGCTAAAAGGCATAACGGAATATATTTTTCTAACTGGTTCCATTTTATTTTATGCTCGAAATCGATGTTCTCTTTTTTTCCAAGTCCTGAATATAACAGTTGGCTGTAATATAAGCGAGCAAATTATCGGTCAATTAGTATTTTTCTTTCATTTTCAACCACATATATTTGTGTTATTTGATTCTCCTTCATTTCTGAAGGAGCTAGAACTTTTCTGAAACGAGATCAAAAGAAGTCCGCGTAGAATCCATGATGAATAGGACTAGCTAATATTTTCTGGGACTCTGAAGAAATGGAAACCTTTAATAGTGGGTTCACTACGATAAACTATAAAAATTTAATCATAATATTTTTTTAAAAATATGGAGATCTAATGTTAATAGAAAATTTTAAACTGCTTTAATTTTTTTAAATAATAAAAATAAGAATTCCAGTATCATCCGGTCTAAGTGGCGTAGTTTTTAACGAAACTGCGGGTTCCACCAACTCTTCGTTTATAGTGCTGGTTTGCTAAGTTCCTTCTTCCGATACTATAGAATTATTGATAATGGTCTCCTGATATCATTAGTCGAATGTTTCGACAGAGAGATATTGTTCTTTTCGTAATAGAGAGATGTCGAAGAACTCGTCCGGTTATATTTTTACTTCTGTTTTTTTATTTTATCAATTTTTCTGTTCGATTATTCTTCTTGTTTTTAATTTATATTTTCTTTTAATTATTTTTCTGGTGTTGAGCGCAGTGAGCGGAGGCGAGGTGAGAGGAGTTTCAATTCTCTTGAGGTTTCACGTGATATGGCCGTGTGGCTTACTATATAGGCCTAACGACAGTTTGTTATTATTGTATGGGCCGGCAAATCAAAATTGTTGTTATGTGCATCACGTTTAGTTAATTTTCTTTTTATCTTTCCTGTGATAATTGTTCTATCTTTCTTGTGAGTTATTTTCGGTTCTGTTTCATCGGGAATGCTCCGTCGATTTAAAAATATAGAGTCGTGTGACACAAAACTGGTTAATATATTATCTATTGTTTTAATGGAAATTTTTATTATAAGGTTTAAAAGAGTTGATAATTGTATTTATGTAAAAACATTTTATCATTTGTTAGTTTATAGATTTTTTTTAATATAATTCTGTGTATGATATAAAATACGCGCTGTTTCCGCAAACACTTGAGGCAGGTATTGTTGTTTCGAAGTACCTACTTTTTCACCTCAGACATGCTGTTCATGCGGGTATTATATCTATTTACTGCCGATCGCATTTCTTTATGCTCGGAAGAAGAAATATTTCTTTTCCTATATTTAAGACGCTCTTCCTATAGTTAATTTCCGAAAACCACGAATTGCTATTGAAAACTTCGTTCTACTATATTGAAATATCAATAACATAATGCCTTGTTGCCTCCGATAAGGGTTTAGTGTGGTCTTGTAGATAATGGTATGCGAAGAGGGGGTTAACGTTATATTCCTTTTTCTGATATTTTTCGACATTTTTTATCTTGGTAGCATTGTCCAACTAATTGAGGAATCGGCAAGCTCGAAAATAATCTCACGCGCGTTCAATTCACTCTGAATCTGTAACTTGATTCGGTAGCTAATATGAAACTCCGAGCTAGAGCCATTCGAAGGTCTTGTCAGTCCCGATAGAGTCTATACACGATTCCGAGTAGTAATATCCGATTGTCCTGCAATGCTGAATCCCAAAAAGAATACTTGTCGTCGACTCTTAATAAATACTTCCTACACAAGTCTCTGAATGATCTCCGAGGATAGATGCGCATATATCATCTGGGTCATAATTAATTAAAATTGGGGTGCACAGCTATGCCAAAGAGATGCATTTTATTCTCTCCAAATATAAAAACATTCTCTAAAAACGCAAACCGATGACTATTTTTTGACAAAAAATGTCGTTCATGTACTTTGCTTCGACAATGACACGGACATTCAGTATTTTTACGATATGTCCGGTCACCATGCACAGGCTGCTCTTCTGTGCTCTTTTGCCTTAATCCGCTGGTGTCCGTATCTTGTAATGAGTTTCTCTATTTATTGAAATTCGTCGTATATACAGACCTTTGAGTGTAAAAAAATCTGGTAGTTATTTTAAATAAATTTGATAATATGTCTGCATCTATCTTCTACATTCGTTTATTTAAATTGTCAGTCGCTTTTGTTTTGTTATTTATTTTCCCTCATATATATAAATGAATATTATATCATTTATAAAAAATAATAGATTTATTTTTTAATCGTTTTTATTTATTCTCTATTATTCCTAATGTCGTTTGAATGTAAAAATGCTAAAATTCTAATAAAAATAAATATAACGTTAACTATATTTATATTTTTTTTGTATTGAACAAATGTTTTGTAAAATACGTTGAAAAAAAAATAATACGTAATAAAAATATAATCATTTTATTTTATTCTTTATACATTCACAATATATATAATATATTCAATCTAAACTAATTTATCATATTATTTTTGGAGGTAGGATTTAATGCAGATTTTAAGATTAGTCTGTGTACACTTTCTATTATATTTCTTTTAATATCACATTACATATATATATATATTCTTTACAAATATAAAGAATGATTTATTCTATAATCTTTCTAATGGTTTTCTTTTTACGCAATTTACGATTTCGTTGAATTTAGAATATGGGTCGACAAACATTTTAATTAATTTCCGAAATTTTTTCTGTAAATCGTAGTTGAAAAATTTAAGAATGGCGTTTCGAAAATGGCTTCTATCGCTGAAACTCTTGTCTCAGTTTTTTTCCTACGATTCTTTTTTTCTATTTATTGAGTTTTTCATATAATAATATCATTAAGTGATGCTAGTATTTTAAATTAATACAATATAGAGTTATAACTATTGCTGCGATATGAATAAAAAGAGTATCTATTTTGTCATTAATCGTCTTTTTTGGGATAACTAATTGTCGTGATACCGCACGGGGATGTTGGCCGCGCTCATGGTTTTCGCATATATTCTGGGACCTGCTTTGGACGGTCGTTAAGCGTACGGCGTGTCTTACAGTTCATTTTGACTCAGTGCAATAACTTATCATATATTAGTGTATTTCGTGATAGTTAAATTTTCTTTTATATTTTTGTCCACATTAATGGTGGATATATATTTTATTATGTAATCGTTTGTGAATTTAAAAATTGATAAAATCTTTGAAAAGAAAATGATGGAGGCGGAGAGTAAGGTAGATGATCGTGCTCTTATGTTGTTAACATTAACCGGTGAGAGAGATTGATGTGAGTACTGTTTGTTTCTTTTTTGCGCGTTTTGTTTTGTGTTTTCTTTTGTTTTTTCTTCTTTAATTTTTTGTTTGCTTAACATCTATGCTTTTATATTTTAATTTGCCTTTTAAATAATATTATTTTTACTCCATTTATTATTTATCTCTGAATTTTCTTCCATCAATTCCTTTTATAATCTTTTCCCGTTTTTTGTTTTATAATTATACTTATATTTATCATCTTGGGTTGTTGTGGTAGTTTTCTTTTCGGCAGTCAGTTGCTTTTTTGTGGGGCAGGCAGGATATAATTTTTTGATCTTAAATTTTCATATTTTTCTGTTTATAATATTGAAAGTAGTTATAATATTTTTTTCTTATTATTTATATTGGAATATTTTTTCTTATAATTTAGATAATTAATATATGCATATTCAGTTTTCAAATTTTTCTTTTTTTTTTTTTTTAAATTTATTTGAGTTTTGATGAAAGATCACTAGATGATTTGAATATAATGTATTTATTATATTTTTCCTCATATTTTTATGATTTTTATGTGTGTTCATTTTGGAGATTGAAATGATATAATACTATATCTTGTCTTTCGTATTTATTATTAGAGTGGTCCTTGAGCGTCTTGTCCAGTTGCGCGCCACCAGTGTTTCTGTTTGCCGTCTTGTTCTGTGGTTCTGTCTCTTGTTGTTTTAATCGCCTTGTAGTGCGTCGCTAAGTTTATTCGTCGCGTCGAATGAACCTCTTCATCTAGACTGTAATTGCGTGATTGGACGATATCTGCCTATCGTTTTTTTTGTTGTGACACGCATCTTTCGTCATCGATTATATATAAGATTACTTTTCGCTTTCTTCTCTCTCATATGAATCTAATACCTTGACTCTCTGTGTCCAATAAATTGAGAATATAACGCCGATGCCATATAAAACTCGTTTGGTTTTATGTAATATTATACAAATGACTGTGAGCGAAGAGTTAATAGACGCTAGTACTCGTATATGTGTAAGAGAGCGTATTGAGAATTGGCGTGTGTTATATTCCTCCGTCCTACCATGCTTGTAGTTTTTTTTCTCAGGTATGCTAATCTGGTGGTAACGGCGAAGGCGTGAATAAACTGTCTACGCTCTATGCAATTCCTCTTCTTGATACATTTTTAAACGAGTGATATCTCTAAATCGATCTTCACTAATGAAGCCGAACTAAAGACCGCCAAGGGTCTCCTCGTGTTCTGTCGCGTTAAGTCTCTACGAATTGAAGGAGTGAGATATAAAACTGATTTGCGCTGACACCTTAAAAAACGTAATACATATCGAAAATTTATTTTCGTTTACGTACCGTCACATTCGAATTCCCGTACAAACCTTCCACTAATATTTGAAGCATTTGCGAGGTTTAGCCTGCGTGTCTTATACATTCTACGAAGTAAGTACGAGACTCTCGTCTATACCTATCGTCATACAGCAAAGTAAACCTCCGGTCCGTCTTTCCCCAAAAAAATCATCTAATTCTCTGTAGGATAATCGCATTTTTTAACCAGACGATCTTCTTTTGATAATACGATATATGCAATAAGTTTTGCATAACACAGGGACGCGGAAGTTGTATTTGAACCGTGTTCTCACATGCTAAGCGGGTCTTGTTCTCTTCAGTGTTCGTCTGCTTTGCCTCGTCCCTTCTCTCTTGGTGTTCTGCCCCACTGTTTGTGAGTTGTTTATGTTATAGTAAAAAGAGTTCATTGAAAGTTTGGGTGACGCGGTTAGGTATTTAAATTTTTTGTAGTTATTTCACAGGGTATTTTATTGATATTCTGTTGATGTAATAATCTTTTTGAAGAGATAATTGGCGCTATTCGTCATGTATTTATTATTATTATTATAATTATTTAGTGTACATTGGTAATCAATTTTTTTTATTTTATTTTAATAGTGATTATTGATTTATATGATTTTTAAGGAAATGAATAATCTATATATTAATAATTATTATTGTATTTTATTATTTTATTCATCTATATTATTTTTATTTGTTATTTTACATTTTTTCTAAACACTAATACGAGATATTGTTATTGTATTTTAATAATTTTTATTTTATTATTTCCGCTATTCCTCATTATAGAATATTGTTGATATTGTGTACTGAGCAGTATATAAGATTTCTTGTTTTGTTAAATACGGGTGTTCGAGGGGTTTTTTAATTGTTGATTTTTTGCTGAGCCCGATTTGTGGTGCTCTCTGATTATTAATTTAGTAATATTAAGTAGGTTTTAAAAGGTATTATTTATGGTGACTTTTTTTTGTTGATATATATACTATCTATTTGTATTACTATCATGTGAGTATATATAATTATGTTCGTAGATAATTACGAGTTTCGTGGATTGTAAGTATTAGGGCTATGTGATATATATAATTGTCATTACTGTATATAGGAATAAGATTTTTCATCGGCGTTTATCAGAGTGGGTATATAGGTATATATTATTTGGTTTGTGTATACTTTTGATCAACTATTAAGGCGATTTTTTTATTATTTCTAATTTTCTCTATATTTTTAGACACTGTATATTTATAACTCGTTTTCTACTTACTAATTTCTTATTTTGTTCTGTCACGTTTTAGTATTGAATAGATGAGTTTTCAGTTATCTTTAAACTTTAACGAGATATAAATATAATTATTCGTTTGAGTTTAAGAGTATATATTCTTTATTAGAGCTATGATTGCTAATCGAAATATATCGTTGAGCTTTTTTTACTTTTTTCTCGTGGTTGATGTAATGGTGTGGCTATAAATATAAATTCGTTATCATCCTATGGGTACCAGTAGTTTATTTGCTTTTTCGTTGCGAGGGATCATCTAAAAAAAAATATATAATTTCGTGTTATATTTCTTATCTCGAGTATTATAATATTATTTGATTATTTTTCTAGTTTTGTTTTTTTTCCTTAATTATATTTGATATAATTTGTTTTTTTTTTTTTTAATTTTCTTTTTCTTTATATATATTAATATCTATTATGGATACTTTATGATATACTATTATTATACTTTGTACGTTTTCCCTCTAGCATTTTATGCAATAAACGGGCTGTCTGTTTGATTTCTCTTCTTATTTTTTTTTTAGTTTTATACTATATTGAATTTATATTTATTTTTTATCTGAAGAAAATTGAAATTTTATAGAATAATATTCATACTTAATTATGCGAACATTGGAAATATTAATAATAATAATGTAGATTTTCGGAAAATTAAATTTTATGTTTTTCATATACATATATATAATAACTACATGTAGTTCAAATAAATATTCTAACTTGATATTCTATTTATATAAAGTATCTCTATAAATTATTTTTAATTCATTTTTATCAATTATGATTTATCGTTTGCTATCTTTTTCGTTGTAAAACGTCATATAGAGTTTATCTTTAGCAATTGCCTATACGCAATGTGAGTTTATGTCATCCTCCGAATAATCTTTTTTGGGTCGATTTTCAGCAGTCTCTGTGTATTTTACAATCATATTTTTTAGTCATACCGGTTATTAAGTGTCCTTTTACATTCATTTCGTTATTACGAGTTGTTTCGGTGAAAAATACTACTTACGTTTCTCCTTTAATTATCTTTTATTCTTTTTTTTACATTTTTTCTCGCATATTTCGTTCGACGTACATTAATCTTTGATTATGTGTACGTACAAGTTAAGGATAAGGAAGTAAGAAATCTATTTGTCAATATTTTGGACCAGTTAAAAAATATTGTATATCGTTGTTTTTTCTGCTATTCATTTTTCTTCTTCTTCTTTTGTCAATACAATCATATATTTTTTTCGGATTTCTTCGATAAAATTGGGTTAAGTCGTATTTTGATTATGAATTATTTTGTTGAAAAACATGATTCGATGGTGAACTTAAATTTTTCCTGATCCTGTTATTTTTTCTGTCTTATATGGATTTCGGACTCTCGTAATAACGTGGGATATAATATCTTCGGGATTATTCTCTAGTCTTTCTGGCCTTAATTATATGTATCCACAAAATATCCGTTTACTATAGGCGATCCCGAATTTCACTTTCTTCCTTTTTGACAATTGATCTCGGAGTATACTGTGTCCGCTGATCGTCCAAGATCTTAGTTTTCAGTTATTCTTTTTTTGGTCTTCGGTGTTTCCTTTTTTGCGAGCCTTTGCTTAATATTATTATCCGTTCCGATCGTTTTATTAGTGTTTTTTCAATGGGTTTTTGCGATATACGAAATTTTTTTACATAGATCTTCTATTTTTTTCTTTAGATCCTGGTTATGAATAATACCTTCATCATAAGAAACATGCAATAGATGTTGAGTCAAATAATATCTATCTATTTTTGTTTTATTTTCGTATTTTTTTATAATTAGATATTATTTATTTATATCATTATCCATTTTTCTCCTTTTCTTCTTTTTGTCGTTTCTTCCATCTAATTAACCTTTTTTTCTTTCTATAATTTTTGAATAAAATATTTCTATCTTGTTTTCTTAAATTTTTTTATATTTCTCTAAAAATTAATATATTGTCTGGTAATTGTTCGTCAAAGAGGATATTTATATTTTAAAAAATTTACAATCAGTACTGTACTTATTTAAGTACTACTCTAAGCTGATATTATAAATGATATAGCGAATGCTTCTATAGCTAAATTTCTTGCTTTCAAATAAATTTTTCCCTTTCGTTTTAATACGAATTAATGTGTAATTATATATAAATAAAGAAATAATACAGTTATAAGCAATCTAATTATTTTTATAATCTTATCTAAAAAAATATGGAGTTTCCGCTTTCTTAACCATGGACTGTGTAAGTTTATGCTTGTTAGAAAAGGCTAGTTGTTTCTATATATACATTAATTGGAACTGGCAATAATCCGAGGTGAATAAGGTACTGTAATATGTTTCTGTTTTTTCGTCGGAAGCAAGGATATATTTAAGTCAAATTGGGTTTAATACGAGCTAATGTTAAGCGCGTACCTACTTTCCTAAACAAAAATTAACTAAATTTAATATGGCGCTCCGTTTTTGATTTTTTCTGTAGACAATTATACATTTTCTGTTATAACTAGAAGAATATTCGATAATTGCGGACTATCATGTTGAATACAATTCCACCAACTTCGTATTATGCTTCACGTCGAATATCCGTTGTAATTTTCTATAAATAAGTTGTATGATATGAAAAAAAAGATTAAGAATGTGGTCTGAATCTCATTTTTGTCTCTCGAGAGAACATACTCAGATGGTTTATACTGGGAATGTTACATTAAATTTTGTGGAATATTTTTTTCTATTTCTCCATAATTATGGTTAATAGATATTGATATTATTGTGTAATATAACTCTTTTCCTGTTTCATGTTCTCTCTCTTGTCTAAGATTGAATATCTGTCAGTGTTGACATTTATTGCTTTTAATGACTCATCTCCATACTCTTATTCATTCTCATGAGGTTATTTTCGAATGTGAGTTGCCTTAGTTACATTTTTATATGAATATATGCATGGCAAAAAGGCTAACCTACCAAAAAAATAATACTTGAAGTTTCAAATACCGGCCTTGACACCAACGTTGGTTGTATCAAGTGAGTATCATACATCATAATCGTATATTCACTACATTCCAAGAATGATTAAAATATTCGAAAAAATCTATCTATTGTCTAGTTTTAATGCCATCCTTCAAAAGTTGTATCGAATCTACCCGATATTTAGATGTATTTACCATTCTTTTTCCTCCTTATTGCATTTTCCCCGTATGTTACGTATTTGAAATTATCATCATTACTTGATTATAGAGAGTATTATTTGGTGAAATAGTTTGTTAAATGTTGGCTATTTTGTATGTTATATAAATTAATCGTTCTGAAGTTTATTTTCTCCGAATTTGTCTTACTTGGAAACATATATTATAATGATATTCTGCAAGTCACGATTCTTCTCCGGGCATATAGTTTTAGTCCTGTATTGATATACATTTTATCAGTTTGAAGAAACATAATAGCGAATTTGTTTTCTAATATAATTTGGTGAGAATTAATAGATTATAGGGTTTCTATGGTGTTATTTTTATAATATTGAATAAATTTGTCAAGTGCTGTTTTTCTACAATCTTAGAAATAAGTCGTGGTGCTCTTCGGTACCCATACACTTACTACTTCTTTTTTTATTTTCTATTTTTTTTTCCTTCTTCTTCCCTTTGGGTGTCCTCATTTGATGTAATTTTTTTTTTCTTAAATTTATATAATTTCTTTTTTTTTTGTAAATTACTTTCGTTTTGAAAAGAGTGTACTAGATTTATATATTTGATTCTCGTTGTTTAAATGAATCAAATTGATATCAATAATTGTTTTTTACTACTACTATTATTTCTTTTTTCCTTTGATTGCGTAATAATTCTTTATTTTCCATAACAACTCATTTTCGATTTCAATCGAGCAAAAATTTGTAACTATGACCGATATTTGTGGAAATCCCATGATCCGATGGAATATAAAACAATATGTAGTACAATATGACTTTTCAGGAGTGCGCGGTTTCCCAGATGATTTTTTAAATCAACTGATAGCTAAACAAATACAAATACCGGATCCGAAGGAAAAATACAATCTATGGTTAGTTACATTTATGTTCCCAATGAGCTGGTATATTCTTTGTTTTTAAAGCTCTTGGTACTTTTTTATTTTAACCAATATATTCCAGATCCAAAACCAAAACTATTATTACTTAAGGTTTTTTCCATCTTTTGACTCTCATGATTTTTAATTAACAATACTTTTTTGAAGCTTTTGCCATATATATAATGTAAAGTGCCATTCAGAAGAAAGAAGGAGGATCGAATCTGGATAAAGCAAATAAATAGTAATAAAAAATTTAAACCAAAAAGAATAATTTATTTTTTACTAAAAGATAATCTTGTACTTACCATAAATATTTATCACTTAAATTATTTCCTTTTTCTTGTATTTAATTAACATTCCTTTAATACTTTCAATCATCTATTATAATAAGCACTTTGTTTTATAAGTAAAATAGAGCGGAATTTTAATCCTATATTCTTTTTGGACCAAACTGACGCTACAATCAGTCGAATATAAGTAAATTTGAGAAAACAATAGATGAGATTAACGCCTGAATTTCGGCCCCATAAAACGACATATTATTAATATATAATCTTATCTACATTTAAAAAATTTGAAAAATAATTTCATTTGTCTGATGGCTTCACCCGCATGTAATTGTCAGGTTGGCGGTATTGGGATGAGAAGTGGCATATGTTTTGGTAGAACCCGAACATTTCGCGCGGCAGGATCTATTCTAAATATAGCTAGACTGCATTGGAAGCCGGCAGGCTAGGTCATGCTTCAGCAATCTCGGCAAGCCCGTTTTTTTTAGCCCCTTTCGGAAGTATCGGAGAGTGCCATAGCAGGATGGTGGATGGGTTGCGCGTGCGAGGTTTTGCGGTTACTAAGTGGAGAAAAAGCTCGTACCCATTGGTTTCCTATTTGACTTTTCTTACATCCTAGTTGCTGATAACGTCAAATGTCGAGGGAATGAGAAATTATGGTAAGGCGTTTGGAAAGAGTACTAATGTTCAATTAGCCTATATTAGCCATCTGAGGGGATTACTATAGTGATTTGAGGTCTTAAATGCAATCTCGAAGCTGATAATACTGATAACTTTTTTTATGATGAATAAAAATTTCGAAAGGTAAAGTTATAGCTCAATAAAAATATAATATCTTTTATAAATATGAACAGATGATGATTTAAAGTATCAATCTTAGTATATTTTTAAGTTCATTTAATACCTTCATTTTTAGTCGAAATTAAATAATTTATTATATATCGATAATAAAGCTATAGATTAATTTTTATTTTAAATTTTTTTATTTATTCATGTTTTCCTTTTTCGTAATGTGGAAATTCCTCGTCATTCGATGTCGTAACTCCTTCTCGCATGCTCGTTTTATCCTTATAGTCGATCGTTAATTAGCATAAAATTAAAAGCGATCTCTCTGAGTTCCCTTTTCCAAAAAAAAATTTCGTTTATGACTGCGTCTCTTTCTTTATAAAACTCCTCGATTAATTTATCATTCTGTTATACTTATCCTTCTCTTATTTTTTTAACTTCGTGATACTGCCGTGAGGTTTCACGTCATGCGTTAACCGAAACGCGGATCGAGTTTGATTCCTGCTGCACCGCTGCGCTAGCGTCGCAGCCGCCGCAGCCTTTGCTCGCTATGCGCCGCCACGATTTCGACAAAAATATTTGAGAATTTGGATTTATTAAACCAAATATGTTATTGCTCTCGACGATGAATTCGAGACGATACGTAATTTCAGAAAGTAAATGCTTCGTTGAAAGTTTAAGTTAATTGAAACTGCGAGAGGGCCGGATGCAGTCGCGATGTACAGAAAGATCATTATTTAATAATTTTAAAAAATTCATAGGATTGAAGGTAATATAATCTCTGGGACTCGTCATCCTCGAAAGGTTATTTCTCTAGACCCGGTTATTTCTTGTAATGTTATCAACACGTTTGAAATATTTGTCGTACATCTCTTGGCGGGATTATCGAAAATCCTCACGCGAGGACGAATGGATCAAGAAATACACGTGAGCTGCGGTTTTTAGTTTATCGAGACGGTCGGAAAATTGATGAAAATGGGTTACGATTTTCGCCCATTTTAACGCTAACTCAAAAGTTTTACCATGGTCCTAATTGCGCGAATTGAAAAAGTTAATTGTCGACCCGAAAGTAACGAGACGTGGTTAAATATTTCTGCTGAATGTTATTGATTTTTCCTTTTGCTCCGCAAAGTTATTTCTGCTCACTTGAGTGTGCGTTGTTTCTGCGTGAGATAGTATAATTATTGCGGGTGCTTATTGTACGACCTCATTGCGGTGGTGGTGTTTTTCGTTGCGTTGCCCCTGCGGTTTTTTGGGTTTTGTTTTGATTGTGTTTTCTTTTGTTTGGTGTGTTCTTTGTTTTGTGTTTGCTTAATTGTTTGTCCCTTTTTTTTGTTTTCCTTTTTGTTTGTTTTTTTTTTTGTTTTTTTCTCTTTTTGTTTTCGGCAGTTCTTTATTTCTTTTGGGCTTTTTTCTTTTGTCTTTTTGTGTATTTTTATTTTTTTTTGCTTGTCTTTGTTTTTTTATTGTTTAGTTGTTGGTGGTTGTCCGGTTTGTTGGGCTTGGCTTTTCGGTTTGTGGTGGTCCTGTGGGTGTTCTGTTGGTTTTGTTTTCTGCGCCGTGCGGTTTTCTGGATCTTCCGTTGTTTTGTGGGTGGAGTTCTTTCAGTATCTTGAGTTTGGTCTTGTGGTCTGGTGTTGGGTTTTTTGTGCGTTTGTTGTTGTTGTGGCGTTTGGTTTTTGCTGTGGGTGTTTGTCGTGCTGTAGGGTTCGGCTTGTTCGGGTTGTGGTTTCTTGTTCGGGTGCTGGCTTGGTTTTGCTCCGGCTGGTGGATTTGTCTTCTTTAGTTTGGTGTGACGCAAGTAGTGTGTTCTTTTCGTCTGGATTTGCTTTTTTTGTTTCTTTCTGTTCAGTTTTATTTTTTCTTTTTTCGTTTGCTTTGTTCCTGTGTTGTTTTTTTTTGTTCTCCTGGAGTGTTTAGTCTGGCGCTCCTGGTTTTTCTTTGCATTTTTCCGGCTTTTAATTTGCGCCCGTTTTTCCTTTTCCCTTGCTTTTTGTTTTGTTGCTTCTTGTTTGGTTTTTCTTCTTGCTTCTGATGATGGCGATGTTGCGAACATGTTGTCGTTCCAGTTGCGGTTCATTTTTGACATTTTTTTTTTTTTTTTTTTTTTTTTTTTTTTTTTTTTCTTTTTTCTTTCCCCCTTTTCCTCTTTTTTTTTTTTTTTTTTTTTTCTCTCCCTGTTTTTTGGGTTTTTTTTTTTTTTTATTCCTTTGTTTTTTTCTGGTTTCTTTTTTTGTTCTTCGCTTCTTTGTCCTTTTATTCAGTTTTCTCTCACTTTAATGTCAAAGAAGATGTGTGCTTGTTTCTTCTTCATTATTTTTTTGCGCGTTGTGGTTTATGCCTGAGTTTTTTTTTTTCTTTCGTTATTTTTTTTATTTTCTGTTCTTTTTTTTATTTTGTCATTTATTTTTTGTTTTTCTACATTTGGTTTTTCCGTTCCTGATCATTGAATTTTCGTCTTTCTTTTTTTTTTATTTTTTTTCTTTGTGGTTTTTTTTTTTTTTTTTTATTTTTTTTTTTTTTTTTTTTTTCTTTGTGGGTGGGGTTGTTTCTTTGTTGTGTTTGCTTATGAATGCTTATGGCGGTGGTTTTTTATTTTTTTTTTGTGGGGGCGAGGGGAGTATTTTTTATTTTTTCCTGTGTGCGGGGGGGGGGCCTGTTTCGGGCCGGGTTTTTGGACGGTATTTGTTTTGCTCCCCTTCTTTAATTGGCGTTGCTGTTCTTTTTCTCTATTTTATTTTTTTCCGGTGTGTTTGTTGTTTGATGGGGGGTTTACGGGCGTTTTTTTCTTTTTTTCTTTTTTTTTTTTTTTTACTTTCTTTATTTTTCTTTTTTTTTTTTTTTCTTTTTTTTTTTAGTCTTTTTTTTTTTTGCCTGTGTGTGTGTGCTTGTGCGTGTGTCGTTTGTTCTGTTTTGCTTTTTTGCCTGGGTTGTCTGTTTTGTCCCCTTGGTTGTTTCGGTTTGTTTGGTCGTAGTGACTCTTGTTTCGTTTATTTGTTTTCTGTTGTTGGTTATTTATTCGCATGTTTTTTTGTTTTCTTTGTTTTTGTTCATGGAGTTCCCGGTTCTCTTTAAATTGTTGTTTGTTTTTGCGTTTTTGTTTTTTTTTTTTTGTTGTTCTTTTGATTTTTCCTCCATCTTTTCTTTTTTTTTCTTGGTTTGCTTTTCTCTTTTTTTTGTGCTCTTATTCCTCTTTCCTTTTTTTTTTTTTTTCTTTTTTTTTATTTTTCTTTCTTTTCTTTTGTGTGCGGTTTAATCTTTTGTTTTTTGTGTTGGCGCTTTTTTTTTTCTTTTTGTTTTTTTTTTTTTTTTTTCTTTCGTTCTTCTTTTTTTTTTTTTTTGCGCGCTCTTTGGGTTGGCTTGGTTGGGGCTTCTTTTTTTGGTTGGATGCGGCTTTTTGGTTTGTTGGTTGGTTGTAGTTGTGTTGGTTTTTGGTTGATTCTATGTTGTATTACTAGTTTTATTTAGTCTTGCTGTGGTTCTTTTTCCCCGTGCGGTGTCGTTGTTTTGCCCGTTTTTGTATTTGTCTTTTATTCTTTATTTTATTTTTGTCTTCTTCCTTCCAACGTTTTTTTCTTTTTTCTTTTTTCCTCTTCACTTTTCACTTTTTTTTTTCGTTTCTTGTGTTTTTTTCTCATCTCTTTCTTATTTCTCAACTTTTGGTTTTTCTGAAGTTACTTTCTGCATTTCTATTCTTCTTTTTTTTTTTCCTTTCATCCTTTGCTCGTATCTTTTTTCTTTCTTTTTTTTTTTTCTTCTGTTCTCCCCGCCCCTGTTGGGGCGTTTCGTCGGGGTGTTCTTCCTCCTGCCTTGCGCTGGGGGGCTTGTCGGGCCGCTTGTTGGGTGGCGTGTGGCGCGTTTAGCGGGTGGGGGGGGGGGTATTGTCTGGCGTTGTATTGCTTGTGCGTCGCTTGTGTTGCGCGGGTGCCGTCTTGGGGGGGGCGGGTGGCCGTGAGCTGCCTGGTCTCGCCGCGCCCCCATGGCGCGCGGGGGTGGGTCGTGCGCGTGCGTTTTTGTTTTTGGCTTTGCTTCTGCGGGTGCCTGGCCACGTTGGCGGTCCTGTTCTCTGGGGTGGATTGTTCTGGGTCTGTGGGGCCCGTTCCGTTAAGTGTTTTGGGCTGCCTTGTGGTGTGGTTCAGTTTTTTTGTTTTATGTTGGCGGTTTTTCTTGGTAGGCGGCGGCGTTCCGCCGGACGCTCGGCGTTCGCCCAGGTGTTGGCGGGGCGATTTGTCGCCGTTGGTTTCCGCTCCTTCGGTTGGCGGCCGTTTCTCGTTCGGGCGGTCGGCCAGCTTCCGCGGGCTTCTGCGTCGGGCGGCTGCTGAGTTTGCGTGGGGTGGTCTCGGTTAGTGGTGAGTTGTGTGCCAGCCGCCGGTCTTCCTGAGCGGTTGGCGTGGCCTGGGTTTGCGCGGGCGGTCGTCGCGTTTGAGGTTTGCCGCGTCCGCCTCGTGCCGGTGCGGTTGGGGGGCGTTGGGCACTGACGGTGTCCCGTGGCTTTGGTATGTCGCCGGGTTGGGTTGTTCTGCGGGTGGTCTCTCTGTTGTCGGCGTTCCTCCGTGCTCGGCCGCCCGCAGCCGTCCCTCGGTTCGATCGGGCCCGCCATGGGATGCGCTTTCCCGCTGGTTGCCATCGCGCGTTGCGCGGGTTTCGCGGCCTCTTCGGCTGCCTGGTTTCGCGCCCTCTCGGGCGCTCGTTGCCTGGATCGCGGGTTCTTTTCGCCTTGGTCAGGTCTCCTGCGCGCTCCCTGCGGGCCGTGCTCATCTTGAACTCCGCGACCTGGCTGCGCGCGCGGCCGGTGCCCGCTGGCCGCATCCCACGCCTTGGGGCGGCTGCCTCGGGCCCCCTTTCCCGTTGCTCGCTTTCCGGTTGCCCGCTCTGTCTTCCGGCCCAGCCTGCCCCTGCGACGAGACGCGGCGGCCGCGGCTGCCCGACCCTCGTCCCAGGGTTGCGTTTGCTCTCGGCGGCCGACGCGCTTGGCTTGGTCAGTTGGCGCAGTTCGCCCCCGCCTCCGCTGCTCAAGCGGCGGCAGGTCGCTTCACCGCCGTGTTTGGCGCTGTTTTTGCCGCGGCCCGCGGCTTTGGGAGGTCGGGGTGCACGGCGGTTCGCGCCTTTTCGTTTGACTGACGTCGCTTGCTCGTCGCCGCGTTCCCTGCCTCGCTTTTGTCTCATGCACCACTTAGCGCGTGCTGGCCCGCGCCATTTCCCGCCCGCCTTGTTCTCGTGCCTGGCCGCGCCGCCCGCTCGCCTGGTTCTGCGGAGCCGTTCGTCGGCGGCCTGACCTGCTCTCTCACCGCTTACACCGCTCCCCTCGTCGGCGCGCGCCGGTCTGCGGCCAGCCGTCTTCCTTTTCCCCCCGGGGCGGAGGCGGACGCGCGAAATGCTGTTTCCTCTGGTGCGTTGGCTTTGCGTTCGGTGGGCCTGTCATGTTGTGGGACTGCGCCGGTTCCTTCCTTCTTCGCCTCCCTTTCCTTATCCTCTGGTTCGCTCGTGCTTGTTTCTGCCCTTCGCCTCGCGCCCTGCGTTTTCGGGGTTGCACTTCTCGTTTTCCCTATCCTCTGCTCACATTTTCCTTCCGCCTTGCCATGTTGCAGGGCTCCTCTTCGCGCGCCGCGCCTTTCTACCGCCGTGGGTCCCTCCTTGGTTCTCCCTGCTCTTTTCTGGTGGTTGCCCCTCTCAACTTCTGTCATCTCCCTTTCCTCCTCTTGTCCGTCTGCTGTTCTTGGTTTGTTGCCTTGCTCTCCCTGCGACCTCTTTCGGCTCTATTTTCCTCTACCTCCTCTGGCCGCTTCTGGCCTTTCCTTCCTCCTTCTTTCTCGTGTTGTCTTAATGCTTTTTGCTGAGCTTCCATTGCTCGGCGTGCATGGGCTGCTGACCTCTTTCGTTCGGCGGCGGGTGCCCGGCTGGCTTCTCCCCCGTTTTGCGGGCGTGTGCTTGTGCTGTCTCTGTTTCCTCTCTTCTCTCCGCTCCCTCGCCTTTCCTCCGTGTTGCAGCGGCATCTGTTCCCCTTGCCACCGGCCGCCGCCTGACTCATTCTCTTGCTCTTCGCTCTCCTGTCTTCCTCTCCGCTTTTTGCCCCTCTCCCCTCTCCTTTCTTCGCCCTCTGGTCATCTTCCTTTCCCTTCTTTCCGCTCCGCCAAGTCCGGTTTCGGCCGCTCGGTTCTGGTGCATTCCTTTCCTCTCTACCGCTTTACTGGTTTTCCCCCCTCCGGTTCGGGGGACGCCCTTCGCGTGGTGGCGCTTGCCCTTCCCGCTTTTGCCCGGGTTATGGCCCGCGTCCTTGCTCTTCCGTCCCTCCTTTGGTTTTTCCTCTTCTCGTTTGCTGCTTACTGTCTGCTTTCTTCACTCGTCCTACTCGGCTGTTTGTTGTGGGGCGCTTCTTCTTCTTTTCTGTCCTCTGGTGTTCTCAGGGTTCGTCGGTCACGGTACTCGCCTTTTTCTTCCTGTCTTCTCGTCTGCCCTCTACTCTACATCCTCTACCTCTGCCGTCTCCTTCCACTTCTTCACCTCCTTTCTTCTGCTCCTTCTTTTCTACCCTTTCGTGCTCTCGTTTCCTCTTTCCGTTCTCGTTCTCGTGCTCTGGCTGCGCCTTCCGGGTGGGTTCGTCGCCCCTTGTGACCTTTCATTCTTTCAACCCACTTCTCCCTTCCCTCTGGCACCTTCTCCTTTCCCTCTTTTGCACGGTTCCTCGTCTCTCTGTTGACCCTCATACCCCTCCTTGGCTTCCCCTCGGCCATTGTGTCTTGGCCCTCCACTCCCAGTGGTTTTGGCTTGGAGCGGCCTTCCCCGCCCCTGGGGCGTTCTGTTTCGCCCTGGTGAGCTTTTTTCCTCTTCCCGTTCCCGTTCTCCAGGGTCTATCGCCTTGTATGGAGTTGCTCTCATCTCTGGGGGGGCTCCGTTTTCCCCCGCTTTTTGGCTCGGGTCGCGTCCACGGCTAGCTTCTCACTGTCTGTACTTTCTTTCCGTTGCCCTCTCTCTTGCGGCGCGCATGTTGGGTGCTTTTCTCTTTTCTCTCGGTCTGCACTTCGCGCAGTGTCGCGTGGGCTTTCCCCTCGCGTGCCGCCTTTCCGCGCCTCGCCGCCACCGGGGTGTGTTCGGCCATGCGTTGTGTTGCATGTTCGCTCCAGTGTCGCTGCGGGTGCTCTTCTTTTCTGCCCTCGTTCTGTGCCTTTTTCATCTTCTGTGTTTCTCTCCTTTTCCTCCTTCCTTTTCCCACCGCTGCGTCTGTGCCATTGGTCCTTTGCGTTCAGTTGCCTTTTGTTGCGTGTCCACCCTTGCCTCGGTTGCGTGCGCGTGGTTTGCTTGTACACCCCATACTATATCTTCTCTATATCTTTCTTGCTCCTTGTTACTCGCTCGCTGCTGCTGCTACGCTAGCTAGCTCGCTCGAATCGCTCGATAGTAGCTAAGATCGACTAGCTTCGATAGTTCGATGCTAGATGTGAATCGTGCTAGTGATCGCTAGCTCGACTAGTAGCTCGCATCGTCGCTCGTGCTTTTAGCTCGCTAGATAGCTCGCTCGTGCTCGTGTCGCATCAGCTCGCTAGTCGCTAGTCGCATGATGCTCCTCGCTCGTGAATGCTAGAATTCGCTCGCGTCGCTTGACTCTGATCGATCCTGTCCTCGTAGCTGCGTCATTCCCTTTTTCTTCCTTTCTGGTCCCGTTTTTGCACTGCTCTCTCGCTTCGCTTCATCATACCCGGGCTCTGCATGCCCTCACTTTTGCTGCTGTACTTCCAGCCTTTGCCCCTCCCCAGGTTTCCTTAACGTTCTTTCGCTGTTCGGGCGTACCCACGGCGCGTCGTTTTTCCTCTTCTTCGTCTCGCTGTCGCTTCCTTCCGTCACCATGCGCATTGCTGACGCCCAGACAAGTTTCGTCGCGCTCTCGCTGGCCCGCTTTAACGCGGCGCGCGCGGGGGCGGGGCGGCAGACAGGCGACGCAGGCTCGGCGGTGTCCAGCACATCTCAGCTCGTGTAGGGCGCTTCTTTTTTAAATCCATTCTCCCATTGTGCGTGTGTTCTTGTTGCCACCCGCGCGGGGGGAGCGACGCGCGAGCGCGGGAGGGGGGCGGAGCGCAGGGGACGCGCGCGAGCGGGACCGCGCGGCGCAGCGCAGGCGAAGCGCGCGCGCGGTACGTTCTTTTTTACATTATTTGAATGTGTTAGGTGTAGTAGCAATAGCCTGTAGACCACCCACTACCGACACGCTCTCCTCTTTCCCTCCCCGACGCTCATCCTTGTAATGTCGGTTTTTGACCTATACTAGTCTCCAAATATGTTGCACACACAATTTTCCACACCCACCTCGACCAATGTTTTCGAGTAATTTACTACACCTTTCGTTTTTTTTAAACCTTCATCTGCAACATGTGAATAAAATATGAAATTAATCAATTAAAAAACTGCTTTATTAAATAACAACGAAGACAGAGGAGTTTTAACTTTTAATAGCAATATATTTTGCACTTTACGACCAAATATGCAAACTCGATTAACAACGGAATACAAATATCAGGACATTTATTTCTCCAATTCCAAAATGTTATTTCAAAAACATGTATACACTACACACGCACAAAGCGCCACACACATCATGCATTATATATAATATTAATTATATTATATATATATATATATATTACTATTATATATATCTATATATATATATATATTATATAATATTATATATATTTATATATATCTTAGATATATATATATATATATATATATATATTATTTATATTATATTCGGTTCTTTTCCTTAAACTCCATCGATTATCGATACTTTATTAACACTATCGATTCTATTATTTTATTTAATAAATATAAATTTTTTTAAAAAATGTGAAGTTCCAATTTTCATTTATTTCTTTTGTCCTTTTATATATTTAATATTTTTAAATTTTTTTATTTTCAAAACAAATTTTGATCCGGGGTGGGGCCTATTATCTCCCGCGTTCTGCCTAAAGCAGGGTGCCCCTTCTCGCCTCTCTCGAGGGTAGCGGTGGATTTTTTAAAAAATAAAAATACTCCCAAATACCCCCTACAATTAGTATAATTTTTGAGAGTATTTTTAATTTTTAAAAAAAATCACGCGGGTCTGAACAGGAGGGGCTGCTTTGCAGGGGAACGTGGGAGATGATATAGGGGGGTCGAAGGCCCTCCCGGATCAATTTGTTTTAAAAAAAAAATTTTAAATATTAATATAATAAATCTAAAGAGTGAAGGATTGGCTACTATTCTTCATTAAATTATTAATATTTATTAAATAAAATATAGGGATCGATAGTTTAATAACATAATCGATATATCGATGTGGGGTTCTGTTAAACGGAGCAGAACCCTTTATATATATATTTTTATATATTAATCGTTACTATATATATATATATATATATTTATATATATATATTATATATTATATATTATATATATATTATATATTCTTATTATATTATTATATTATATATATATATATTTCGACTATCAAGAAATAAATTTTGAGGTGGGCGTCAAAAATTTTATTTTTTTTATAAGTTTTGTTTTTATTAAATCAATGTTTTTTGATAAAAATAACATGTTTTTTTTTTTTATTATTTTTTCACATTAAAATAATTTTTTTTTTTTTATATAGTACAATGCTTATTTAATATTATTGTTCTTGTAATTTTTTAAGCAATATTTATTTAAAATTCAAAACAATTTTAATATAAAAAAGAATTTTTGCACTTTCCCAAAAAACTTTTAGGATTTATTTTTATTATATATATATATATATATATAATACTATATATATATATATTTATATTATATATATATATATATATATATATATATTATATAATATATATATATATATAGTCTAATTATATATATATAATATATTTCCTTTAATTTCAATGTTTTTGCGAAAATT
>JABUQX010092054.1:0-2500 GCA_015478945.1 Trachelipus rathkii | reverse complement strand
TATATTTATATATATATATATATATATATATATATATAATTAAATAATATATATATATATATATATATATATAATATATATAATATATATATTTATATATATATATATAAATAATATATAGTATATATATATAATATATTATAGTATATATATATATATAATATATAATATATATAACTATAATTATAATAATACTAAACTATATAATAGATATAATAGATATAATATATATATATATAATTATATATATATATATATTATATTATAATATATATACATACTATATAAATATATATATAGTTATATATAGGGATGACGAATACTATCGCTATTTTCACTATTAGCATTCGCTGATTGGCATTCGGGAAATTATAAAAATATATTCGCATTCATATTCGCCGGAAATAATGTTAAAAAGTTAATTATTTGCAGCTCACTCGGAAATGCGGATCATAAAACCGACCTAGGGCTTATTGGAAATTTTAACCGACAAGTTGCTAATACAGATTCATGGTTATGACAGTAATTTGAGACACTCAAAGTCTAAAAATGTTGATAGACTTGTACATGTGAGTCTATGTTCGAGCAGTGTCATCCTCATCCAAGGGTTTTTGTATTACTTTGATATTGTATTCAATGACATCGTAATGTTTAGACTTTACAATCGTAATTATTCTCGGAAAGGAAAAGCAATATCTGGGTTTAGAAACCAATTAAGAACAAAACACAAGACAGAGGTAGAAAAAAAACTAATAAAAAGTTGAAAAAAAATCACCCAAACCGGCTTGACGAAGTGTGAAACAATAGTCAAATCATTCAATATATACTGCGGACGCTGAAAGAATAAAAATAAATGGGCAGATTGCAAGAATTCTAGAATGACAGTTGACACTATCTCTCGTTTTTTTCATTTTGATGTTCTTGGCTTTATACCGATAACTAAAGAAAAGGTTTCTTTATACCCACAACGACAAAGAAAAATGCTCTTTACTATAGCAGATATTTCTCTTTTAAATTAAAGTCTCAGAATTAATTAATATAACCTCTCAAACAAACATCCAAGTTAGCTTTCTCCACAGGCAAATGGTCAAATACTCAATCATGAGTTTTTTTTTTTTTGAATAAGAGTGTTTTCCTAGACAAATTTAAAGCAAATATTTTGCATGCAGATGTGTTGAGATTATCTCACTGAACATGACACGGTAATATCGCAATGACTCCCATTTCTAATGTATGTTGTGACACATCGAAACAAATCTTCCAAGATGATGATCACGTGTCATAGAGATCTGGTGTAATAAAACAAGAACTTCACGTCAGTCGTCAATCTGGCGCATTAAGATGAAGAAATAGTCTTTTGCACATTATCGTAACATTCAAACATCGATTCCAAAGTCTCACAAAATGTAATAACTTGCGACCACAATTCTATTCAATCCACCAGGCTACAATAAAACCTGAAAAAATATACACACTTAAATTAAATGTTTCTACAACTATCCAGCAATCCATCAATCGTTACCAAGAGCTCTGACAACCACTCTAGCAAATGATATTAAGGATGCGAAAGAACATACGTATATGGATCTGTAAGAGCGCTTTAATAATGATCAAAGAACTCGATTTAATTACCCATGACAATCCTATTCTACACCACAACTGATGCACTGTCTCTCCAACCCTATCTGAAGTGCATCACCATGAGTAAATCAACAAACACACTTGTTAAATATATGGCGGAATCATTCCCGTAATCGTGATCATTCTGCAGGAGAGTATAGTATCTTAGACACATCGAAAGTCGGTAAATAAATTATGATGTGGAAGCGACGATGATTATATGATGAGAAATTAACCAAAAAGTTTCGGTACGTATCCTCCATAGTACTTTTCTTCGCAGTATTACGTTTTTACCGAGTTTCTTCTTCAAGCTAGAGAGTTAGTTGTCAGCTCACCAAAAAGGTGAAAGTGTAAAAATAGTCAAAGATACTCAAAAACAGCTAACGCACTTCAAACAATCACCCCCAGCACTATCAGCACCGACTCTGATGAATACAATTTCAAACATTCAAGCATCTAAACTGACGAGATGATCCATGCTGTCTGACAAAACCCGTTGAATTGTGGACGAATACATGAGGAGCGCAGATTATCCTTTCCTCCTGTAATTATCAACCTGCATGCTGATTCCCACTATGAAGATGGCTGCCCAGTAAGCGTCGTTATAGTGCTGCTGTCACACACCAGTCCTGATCCTATAATAAACCACAACTGACACTATACATACATCTCTACCTCTCAACAATTCAGACGAGACACATCAGTAACTACATTATCCTCTCTCGCATAATCACTCTTACTCTCCCTCATCCATCACTAGTATCCCCCTCCACACTCAACTTACTACCACCAACTCAACCCTCATATGCCACTTGACCTTACCCGACTCTACCTCCTATTCTCACTTCTCCAATTATCATACTCTCTCTACTCACACGCA
>JABUQX010092053.1:0-17500 GCA_015478945.1 Trachelipus rathkii | reverse complement strand
ATAATTGCCTCAACCATAATTTCGAGGACGTAATGACGGCAAGCCATCCAGAGTATTTCTTTGTTCAACCTTTGTTCAATAAGTACACATGCTTCTCTTCGTAACCTAGTGTTTACTGAAGTTATATCAAAACTAAAACATTTTTCTTGATCAATAATTCTTCAGGATTCTAGTATTTTGTGAATAGCAGTAGCTATTGCTTCTGTTCCTGCTAGAAGATTTGGTATTCAAAGTAATTCGTCAATGACTTTCCCAGAAACAATGGTTGGTATATAGTCTATCAACAGTTTTACTACATGCAATGTCTTTTAAAAAATTTCCGTTCCAGTGAACAGTCAAGGGAATATGAGCTGAATATGAGCTAAATATTGAGCTCTACTTGTCTGCTTTTCATTCTCAGACGCCGAATAGAGGGTTCGTTCACATTTTGCTCGGATGGATCGCACACTACACTTTTAAGTGTTGTTGCCAAAATAATATCTGCTTTTCTATCACTTAACTTCGAGACTTGCAGCAACATTATTGACTAAAAAATTCTTCCCACCTCTTTTTTTTTGGGGGGGGGGTCACAAAATGAACTTTGCTCTTCTTCATTTAAAGAACAGCTATCACTTTCAGATGAGCTGGTTTTATTTTCATATCCATCCGAAGGAATTGGCATTTTTTCAAATAGCAATCTTTTTTTTCTTGTTCACGTTCTTTCATTTTTGCAAAAGGAGTCTTTTTTTCAATAAACTTTGCTTCCTTCTTCTAAAATTTTTTTATCTACATTTCCCATTTTTCCAGGTCGTCCATTTTGTCTTTGAGAAAGTAAAAAATCTTTTTCTTCTTGGATTTTGATCATATTAAGAGCATTAGCGTGAGCAATATCAAACATATCTTGTAGAGCCATTCTCCAGTCTTCTTTTTTCAGTTTTAAACCTTCTGAGCGTTTGGACTTTATTTTCCTTGTTCTTTTTTTCAGCTTTTGCCATTCTTTAAAAAGTTTCTAAATTTTATCTACAACGTGTCTTTTTAATTTAGTGGGAATCTTAGCCTTTTCCCAAACAAAAAAAGCAGATCACTAGTAGTGCAGTGAGCGGAATGTCGAATATTTTGGTTGTATTTATTTGTATAATGAAAAATAATGCTGAGAACCTCTCTTTTAGATGGGAAATTTTGTTTGGCGCAATGATGTAGACATTTCACCAACAAGCCAAATATCTGTAGAATTCCTTGTTTAAATGGACGGTTTACTACTTGATGCCATTAGTAAAAAGGGTATAAATTAAGGCCAGGGTCCAATTTTTGCAGGGCTAAGCTAAATTTCCCCTCATCTGAAAATGAATAAAATTCTTGATTTTCAGCAAATTTTGATCAAGTAAACAGCAAACCGCAGCTTTTTCTGCCGTCTAAAACTTCGTTTTCCAATGTTTTTCTGTGCCTGTAGTCATTGTTTTGGTATTTTCAATTTTGGAAAACTATGTTTTTGACATATGTCGATATTCCTCCTACAATTTTTAACGAAATGACTTCAAACTTTAACTATGCAAAGATTTTACTATTATCTAAATTATTTAGAAGCAGAATTTTGATTTTTGACCCAATATCTGAGCAATGGTCGATTTTCAAAACCTACTATTATTGGGTTTTCAAATTGAAAAATTGGAATATTTTTTTGTGTTTATCCGATCTGCATGAAATTTTCAGGACATTTGTAGTCGGGGGAGATACAGATTTTGTATTTAGATCAGTTCTTTTATATATGCAATGGTTTTGAAATTTTTCTTGGAACAAATTTTGTTAAAAAAATGTTTTGGGAAATTTTAAAAAAATATATTTTTGAGTATGCCAATGGTTTTGAAATTTTTCTTGGAACAAATTTTGTTAAAAAAATGTTTTGGGAAATTTTAAAAAAATATATTTTTGAGTGTACAAAAAATTATCTAAGTATAAAGGATGTATCTCGCCCGACTGTATACGCTATGAAAATTTGATGTTGATAGGATAAGTAAAAAAAAAAATCTCAATATTTCACTTTTGTATATACTTTGTATTTTTTTTGTATACTCCTAAAAAGATTTTTTTTAAATTTTCCCCCAATTTTTTTTTTTTTTTTTTTTTTTTTTTTAAATATTTGTTTCACGAAAAAATTACACACTACTGCATATACATAAAACAAAATGTTATTTCTCCTGACTACAAATCTCCTGAAAATTTCATGCATATCGGATAAACAGAAAAAATAGTATCCCAATTTTTTAAATTGAAAACCCAAAAATAATAAGTTTTGAAAATCAACCTTTGCTCAGATATGGTGTCAAATTTGAAAACTCCGCTCCTAAATAATTTAGATAATAGTCCAATCTTTGTATAATTCAAGTTTGAAGTCATTTCGAAAAAAAAATTGTAGGAGTACCGGACAAATGTCAAACACAGATTTTCAAAAAATTTTGAAAATAACAAATCAGTGACTACAGACACAGAAAAATACTCAAAAACGACGTTTTAGACGTCAGAAAAGCTGCGGTTTGGTGTTAATTTTGTCAAAATCTGCTAAAAATTACGAATTTTAGATTCAATTTTAGGGAGGGTTGAAATTGGGCTTAGCCCGGAGCAAACACTGGAGCTTCCTCTGCCATTGGTAAAAAAGTGTTATAAATTAAAGTAATTAGTGTAACTTTGAAAATACTATTTCAAATTATTTCACTATAACAATTCTTAAATAACTTTTGATTAGGCCTACTATAACTTAGGAGTCAAACATGGTCGAAAAACACTTAGACAAGTATGCTCCACTCGGTACAGTAGCGGACTGCAAACTGATCTGGTTGAGTCAGGCCCAGGCTGGGTGTGTGACGGGCGGTGCCTGAGCGTCTGGACATGAATCACTTATCTCAACATGAAAACTGACTGTGAGTTGAACTTGTAATGGAGATGAGAACAATGGAAAATGTA
The DNA here is from genome assembly GCA_015478945.1 of Trachelipus rathkii. Taxonomy (NCBI): domain Eukaryota; kingdom Metazoa; phylum Arthropoda; class Malacostraca; order Isopoda; family Trachelipodidae; genus Trachelipus; species Trachelipus rathkii. Next base: position 14,563 of record JABUQX010092053.1, on the reverse strand, counting down.
GTCTCCTACTTTCAGTAGTTATTAGTGATCATTATTTATGTGTTTGCTAGTTTGATGTGGAGTTCGTTCAAATTTCGAAAAAAAAAATTGTTTTCAAAACTCTAATAACTCTAAAACATATTTTTAAAATCGGAAATTCTTATAGAAGTATTTTTTTAAACCATCAAACAAAATAGGAGTGCACTCCAATAAAAATCTCAAAAGTTGATTTTTCAAGACCACATTTTTTGTATATATAATATATTTTTAGTCATAATATATCAGTAAAGTATATATATATATTTATATTATAATTAATGGTCAAACTTATATATATATATATTACTTATATAGTATATTATACTTTATTATATTGGAACATCTTATATAATATATATATATATTATATATAGTAATTATATTAGTATTTATATAATATATAATATGTATATATATATATAATGTCCCGGAAGAGCCAGGCATGTAATGTAACAAAAAACTTATAACAGCTACACGAAAATAAATATAATTTTTATTAAATTTAGGAAATTAGTTGGCAACCCTGCAAAATTTAAAATAAAATGCAGAATATTTCGCTGTGAAATTAAATTTTTTTAAAGTTATTTTTTTGGAAAAACACTAAGATTTTTTATTTTTGAGATTTTAGATTACGAAGAACTGGTAGATTGCTGGCAGTGTGCACGCAAAGTTGCTAAATGTGGTTGAATTTTGTTTCTGTTTACTAACTAAAGGATGACCACTGGGTTAAAATTGAAGATGATAGAGTCTGGGTCGGGATTTCTCGTGCTCTACGGGGGGACGAGCGGGTGACTTCGTCCCTCCCCCCTCCTTCCCTCCGTCGGCTCGAAATGTTAAAGGATATAAAATAAAACAATAACATTTTTTCTCCAAGCGTACAAAATAAAATGCGTATTTGTCAAACTTTTCTCCGTGAATAATGCAGGATTCGAAGGTCAATCACTGCACGTTACAACTTGCCATGATCTAAGCGATTCTATACGAAAGTTTTGGTTTTCTTATTACTTATATAGAGATAAAATAATTTTTTTTAAGTTTTATCCGATGAAAAATTATTGCTGAAAATCAAAAATGTCATATGTTATTTTTCAGTGTAAGGATGTTATAGTTTCTAGTTTACAGCCTAGCCTCTTCGGCATGCTGGCCATATATATAATTAATTTATATATTATAATATATATATATATATATATATAATATAATATTATATACATATTATATATTATATCACTCTCTTATATATATATATAACGATTGTTAATATATATATGATATATATATAAGATAATATATTATATATATATTATACGTATATTATTATTATATCGTGATGGGCGAATCCGATCCGGATTTGGATTCGAATCCAGGTTCGAGCTCTTCGAATCCGGATTCGAATCCAAGGTGCTTGAATCTCGGTGGATTCGGTATTCGGATCTCGGATGTTGAGCATTTACCCACTAACACGGTTCGGATTCGACAGGGGCTGGATTCGGATTCGGATTCGGATCTCGAAAATTTTTACACACACGATTTGGAGTTCGGAAGCTCGTACTCTGAATACCGGAATACGCGAGAATCCGAGTCTGGTTTCTTGTTTTTCAGGATGTCAAAAAAAAAATACAGAATAAAATTACACCATTTATTTAGGAGCCCAATCCCAAGAAGTGCTTTTAAAGCTAATCCCAAAAATGCAACATTTCCTATATTATTGACCAATAACGATAGAACGAGAAAGTTATAAAAATTACCTTTTCCCGGTCGTCCAAAGGAACTGTAAAGTAATCTGAGGTTTTTGGATTTTTATTGTCTTTTTGATTTTTATCCCACCTATATATAGTGATATCATATATATCATATATTAATTATTATATATTATATATATATATATATTTAAAACTTACGAGTGAAATTTAAGTAAAAAAATTAATAAAAAGGGAAATGTGTCTAATAAAGTATAAATGAAATTATTTTACTCATTATATTATATATATATATTTATATATAGTTATATATATATAATTATGTATTAGTTAATAATAATAATACCTCATAGATAGTTATTATATTATGTATATATATATATAATGATAGGTGGGGTGTGGTATATATTATATATATATGATATATATTAATATAGATTATTAATTATATATATAATATATTATTATATATATATATTTTATATATATATCTATATTATATAATATATAATATATTATATATATATCATATATATATATTTTATTATATATAGAGTAATAACATTTAAATAATATTTATATAATAATATATATATTATATATATATATACTTAGTTATAATATAATATTATAATATTAATACTATAATAAAAATATAATATGAACCTGTGCCTATTAAAGGAGAGTTAACCGATATATAATCGGATTTATAACGAACCGAAATGGTAATGTGATTTTTTGCCGAATTAAGTGATATTCAGCATAAGTGCGTAGTATAAAGTTGCCTCATAAACGTGTTTTTTTATAAAACGTAAAGGCATTACCCAAGTACTAATAAGTATCGCAAAAGATAAAAACATCAGGGTACTCTCTCTAGGACATACTACAGCCAGTCCTCACCCTCTGTCCCCCCGTCGACTCGAGCCCCTAAAAACAATACGAGTATCAACATAAAAACCATTACTTAGAAAAATAATGCAATGGTGTGTAACTTCCTTAGCCGGCTCTTTTCTGTATTAGGTTTTAGCTAAACGTGACCCCACTGCAGGAGCCTGCACGAGTTATGCTTTGTCGGCAAGATACTTTCTTGATATTATGTCTTTTTATGTTAACTCCTTTTAAAGGACAAGTGCAATTAATTATTATTTTATTAATAGGGTAATATAGATAATAATAATGATATACTAATATATATATTATTTATATATATTATACTATATTATTTATATAATAACTTTATATATATATATATATATATATTAAATTAATACTATATAGTTGATATATGTAATAATTAGTACATATAATTGTAGTTACGGTAACTACTGGATATGTATTAAAATGATTATATGTAATGTTTTTTTTGTATTTTATATTTTATATATATACTAAAAGTCACACACCCGGTGTTAGCTCATGGGAGATCACTCGCCCAAAACAATAAGCTCGATAGAGTAATATGCGGTGCCCAGAGCTTTTATATCCGCAACTGGGTCTGTGGGATAATTGATCTATTCCTCTCATTGGGCTTGGTGGCTCAAGTCACAGCAAGCGGTACGGTCAGTAAATTGCAGATAATATTTTCTATTATTAAAGGGCTCTATGGCCCGTGAATGCACTAGTATGGAATGGTTTATTTCGGTATACTAAAATATATATATATTTATATTTATAATATATATATTATTATATATATTAATATATAATATTAATAATTTTTAATATATATTAATTACTATATTCAGAATTTTCTGAAAAATCATTCTAATTAATTATATTCATTTACCTATTAATAATTACTTATATATATTAATGTAAGTATACTTAACGCCACCCTGAAAATTTCATTTAGATCGGATTACAAAAAAAAATTTTCACAGGTATCCTCTATAACATAAAAGATGTTTTAGGGCCAAAGATGATTTTTTTTTCGCCATAAATCAATCTCTAGGGTGCTTGTTTTTTTTCTACCGGAGGCAATTTGAGTCGACTAGAAACATCGATAATTTATTTAGCGATAGATCGACGTACCCTTGTGATAATTTTTTTTTGATTCCGGACCTCCTTTTTCCCGTTGGTTGGTGGGGGGTTTTATAGGATTTAACCCTTGTCACATATATCAGCGTGAATCTAAATATTTAATATAAATATTATTTAAATTTAAATCATTAAATTTGAGTAGCGTATCTTATATAATATATTATATTAATATATATACTAGTATTTATTGTAGTATAGATAGAATAGCTGAATTGATATAAATATGGAATACCTAATATATGTTCAGGTAATTTGGTTAAGTATACTCGGTAGAAAACTAAAGAAAGTACCCCGTCGATGAGTATTCTCGAAAAGCAATAAGCATCAGCTACAAAAGAAAAAACTGATAACATTATTGGAATCAGCGTTATGATAAATATGGTTTATATATATAGTGTTATTTTTTTATATACATTCTATAACTACGATAGGTAGCTAACGAAACTTCTTCAATTTCAAACATATCTTTGAGAAAGTCAGGCGTATGAATATTATGGTTATGAAAAAAAAGGCATATGTGAGGAATACTAGTTTTTTTTTATTAATGCGTTTATTATTATATTGTGTTGAGAATCCAGCGTAGGGAATTTTTTTAAGGTGACCTTCTATGCGGACGTGGGACAAGGGGGTATCGGAAGGTCCCCCCTTTGTTATCCCCAGATGAGTCTAGACGAAAAACCCCGGAATCTTGTCCTCAAATCCTTTGCTCTGGTCTTCCCTGGATACCGAGTATTATTTTAAGGTAAAAATCCCCTTTTTTCATTACAATTTCATACGCAGATCTAAATATTGTATATTAAGTTTTGCTGATATACTGTTTCGTGATTTTGGGGATAGTTAAAAAAAAATACTTTGTTTTAAAAAGATTTCATTTTCTCATAATTCTCAACAATATTTCCAAACAGAGACGATTCTCATAGTTGTTATTGAAGTTGTCATCTATTGTATGGCTCACCAATGATCGTTAGTTTTAGAGTATATTGCGGAAGTACTTGGCGTTTTGATGTTATGGCATTATAATATATACCTACTATAGTATATATTTATATATTATATATTTTATAATATATATAATATATATGATAATATTATATTTATATTATAATATATTATATATATATATATTTATATATATATCTTAATATATATATATTATAGGCCAGCTTTTAGATTAGTATCTTTCGTCCCCATGTAAGTACTAAAAAAAACTTTAGCAAGAATTGCTAGAACTTTAAGCATCTTCCACAATACTATTGATTCCAAGCGAAAACAGTCTAATATTATCATATCAGATAATTAGAAACTTAAAAAAAATATTGTTCTATTTTTAATTTTCAAACTATTTATTAAATAATACACCTTTAAATCTCTCTTTATAGGTATGAATCTTATTGGTCGGGCAGCAGTAATAAGCTCTCTATTCACCTTTTGGAAGCAGTTTTTATCAACGCTCGTTTATCAACCGTTTCTATATTTCGGGATGCTTCCGAGTAGTGCGGTGAGAGCAAGTAAGTGCCCAATTATAATAATTTTTATTTAATATATATCTTGCGAGAATTCTCGTAATTTATATTCTATTCTTATTATCCCCGTGTCTATGAGTCCTAGACGTTGGGCACGGCTAATGTCTACTTGCGAGGGGATTAATGAGCGGCAAGTCCCCCAAAGTTCAGCTCCCCCGAAAAAGGGCATAGACGCACAGATAAGTTTTAAATTCAACAGCTATAAAATAAAGTTAACGATTCACTATTCTTAGCAGGCAGTAATAGGGAATAAATAAATTTTTTAAAGTCATCCGATGAAATTTGCTTGCATGAAACATCAATATGTATTGTCCTATGCATTTAATAAATAGGTTGAGTATTACGATATAAGATGAATAATGATAATCTATGTGAGAGATTATGTAACTTCCCACTTTAAAATTAAATTTGTATGAATTGTTGGGATGCACTCTCGTATTCTCTGAAGTACATTAGTAGACCTTTATGGTAAAAGCAACTTTGCAATGTATAATAATGTCATATATAGGTACAATTCACAATAATGAAGTGAATCAAGTTAAAATTAGTGTATACGTTTAAGGAATACTAAATATATATTTATCTCTGTTTCATGTCTATTATGCTAAAGTACTTATGCAACTCTAGAGGGCATTCGTAAAGTAAGTTTCTATATCTATTGATGTATACTTATCGTATATATTATCATTATTAGTATTATAATACTATAATTTAATTAATTCTATATAATTATATATATTTTATATTAACATAATATTATGATACTATCTACGTACGTGTAACCTTATATCCCGTATATGTTATTGGTGTTATTATGAGGTGAACGATTTAGTACTGATTAAGCATTTCTATAAATTATAATTTAAATATATATATATCATATAGTAATATATTCAGCTCTTATGTTATTACTTATAATATATTATTCATCCTAAGATCATATACTATAACATATAACAGTATATATATAATATCTATATTTATAAAAGATTTTTAGCTTTGATCGGGGTGTGGTCAACTTGGGCTATCAACTTGCAAAATAAAAAGCGTAAAAAATGTAAGAACACATAGGAAGTAAGAAAAACTACAGATAGATGGGGATTACAAAAAAAATAAAGAGGTAACCTATACTCCCGTATACTCAAAAAAATGTAGTCATCCACGACGTAAGTAAACGAGCTAGAGTAAAATGCGGATGCGTGCATCGACTATATATTATATATATACTATTATATTATTATTATATATTAGTACTTAGATTATAAATACTAATACTAATATAAATACTACTATATAATATATAATATATATATCATGTATAATTATATATACCATATTATTATAATAATTATACGAGGTTGAATATTTACAATGACGATTTAAATATTTTAACAAAAACTTCTATAGTATTCTACATGGTTACCATGACGTTTTTCGATAACTTACTGTCGAAATAGTTATCCTAGTGAAATTAAAAAAAACTGAAAAACTAATTTTCACTTTTGTAATAAATTTAAATTGTTAAAAGATTGAAAATCTGGTTGTATGGATACATTAGATCCTGTTATTTGAACATATGAGAAGTGAACGAAGACGCCTGAGCATCCGCTTCGAAGTGCAATGCTTAAGCGTTTGATATATTTTCCCATTTTTCACTTTTCTTTTTTTATACCTTTATGATCATCGCAAGTGTTAACACGACAAAAGGAATGGACAGAGCGGAGCGGTTTCTTTCGGCGCATATCGGGTAAGACCGAACGGCTGGACGGCACTTCCGGTTACACCCCTCATTCTGTCTCCTCGGTCCGGCCCTTGGCGAATCCCTCCTAAAAAGGATCAGATAACTTATACAAAAGGAGAAAACATAATACTCGTTATAGTCTCACCAGCAGCATAATACAAAAACAAAAAAAATCCAAAGTCATATTGGACAACTGCCTGCTTCTTATTCATATTTTACCCTGCTCGCTGAGCAAACTCTAGGTGATCTTGAGCAGTGTAAATGAATGAACACGACTCCAGACTCGCACATGTCGCCATAACAGCGAATCAGACCAAAGACGTCACTCACACGCAAATCGCCCTAATATACTACTTATTTATATCTCAGAACTGCTCATGCATGAATCTGAGTTGAGGTTAGGTTTGTTCTATTCTATTTTTTGTTTATAATCTGAATACAGTAATTCTACGGCATTCATTCAAAAGCCATAATTAGTGTCAAATATTTATTTTCCTCTGTCAGTTTGTTATAATTTTTTTAGTTTAGCATTGAACTGATGCTTTACCCTACGTCCCTGGGCCCGTGTGACTACGATATCGATACGTAATTATTCAACGCTACACCGTCCAAATAGATATAACTATATACGTGTACACATATAAATAAATAATAACTATTGCTCATAATCAACGTCTAATGTAATACTCTCACCATAAGTTATAAATATCTACCTTACTATCCACTATTTCTATGCCCATACTTCGTCTCACTTAAATAATTATTATGAAGTCGTAAGATCAGTTGGACATATTTTGCACGTAAGAAACTCATTCAATAAGGTATGGTCGTTCCAGTAAGTTGATGACAACTGAATTATGCGTTCGCACCTTTGAGAGCTCTTGCACGCTCGGTTCCAGAAGCTGTGTCGATGGTCTCCTTAAAGCACATTCCTCGAAACACTATATATCTCATTCTTATGCGTCTCTCAGTAATTCCTCTGCATAATACCGGCGTGCGCCAGAATATAGATGTGAGTGGCCGCGTTACGATGCTAAGTCACCTTCAGATAAATCTGCCAAAGAAAATGGTGAGTATGCCTACATTTCATTGGGGATGAGGTTCATAAGTTTAGGAGGAAGTAAATGTGCTAAGAACCGAGGAAAATTGAAGATGTTTTTCAAAATCGTTAGTTTTGATGAAAGTACCTTGTGAAAATTATCCAAATGGAAGCGGAGAAACCGAACTCTTCAGAATGGATGATTATTGGAATTTGGGAGTGATGTGCAACAAAGGTTATTTTCTATGCGAGCGGATTCGTCCGAAGGGATTTGAGGATCTTAATAGTCCCCTTTTCGTATTCAAAGGGTTAAGGATGCATTCTCGATCACAGGGTAATCTCGTAAGAAATATAAGCAAGGGAATTAGCTTTAGTAAGTTAGACTTAGGAAAGACTTATATGCTGCAATGGTGGTCGAAAGAATTGGTCGAGTGACTCGAAAGAATATTCTGATTAGGTGAAGCAATTAAGTTGCATTTATGAGTAAGGTTGTGATGAATGTGTGCGATCCAAATACTTCACGATTGAAACAAATTGATTGAGGAAAATCGACTGGAGAGAGAAGAATCAAGTTTGTATTTAGGTTTTCTTTGGATTTTGCAAAACTGGCGTTATATAGTTATCGATAATAGGGAGCTCTATGAACAGGGTTTATTGATCATATATGCTGGTGGTCATAGCTTCTGAATGAATCAAAAGGAATTAATGTATGACGGAAGTGAAGTCCCTAGTTAGAAAATGTTAAAACAATGAAGAGATGATCTCTGTATTTAATAATGAAACAAGGGAATCATTAGAGGAGCAGGTGTGGTTACTCAATTCTTATTATGATAGGGTTTATTGAAAGAATATATAGCTTTTTAGGTGAAATGTTGTTAGGGGATTTGTGTGTTTTTTTTTGTTAGAATGATGGAGAGATGAAGAGAGTGGAGGGTTTGCCCTACCCATTATTTGCGGATGATTTGGTTTTGTGGTAAGCAAAATTCTGAGGAGGTTTGAAGGATAGATTGGGTAGAGAGATTTGACAGAGTCGTAGTGACTAAGGATGATGTTTGAAGGCTAAAAGTAGATAAGAAGTTAAGGGTTATTGTTGTGAGTTAGCACGTCTCCGCTGTGTGCTGATACTGTTATATGATTGTGAGAGAAGCTGGAACACAAGTGTCAGAGTTTTTAAATTTTAGCATTATAAGTTGGATGAAAAAGGTAACTGATATATTAACTTACGGTGTATAGCTTTAGGAAGAGTAATTTTTTAATCGTTATAGTTGATATCGTACTAGTATCGATATGAAAATGTGATAGTGGCCAGGAAATTGTAGCAGTTGGTGGTGCAAATAAATCGTTTTTGGGGATGTGAAGAGACTAAGTCTTGAGTGCCGACAGGGTCTTACATGGCGTGATTATGTTTTAATTATAATGGATAGTGTTTGAAAAATTTTGAATATACACTACAATAAATTAGCCTTAATACTAGTAAACTCTCGCGTTTTAATATCAATGTCATTACTTCAATGATATTCAATTAAAAGGTAATAACACCAAAAATTCTTAGTAAACGAGCACGTGTGTTATATTCTACTTTCTTTATCTTTTTTATTCTATTTCTTTTTTAATAGTAGCGATCGCCGAATACAAACCCCTATTCATGGGAGGGGGGGTTGCACGCCAAAATTTTCATTCATGACTTAGAGCCGCAATTTACGCAGAATGAGCAACAGACGACGCATGCTTTAAAGCGTATAGTGAGATATTTTTATAATTTCATATTCTAGGTGTACTTATTGTAAGATGTGAAAGAGTATCTCACAGAACAGATTGTGGCATGGAAGGAAGAAGCACCACGCACTTCTCTGCTCTGTTAGTTATTTCTATTATCCAACTAAATAACTTAGGTGCGTCTACCGAGCACCCCTTGGTGAATAGACAGAGGGTCGTCGTATAAATAGGTAGGTGAAGTTACCTAAAGCGAAAGTAGATATAAGTTCCCTCCCATTGACACCACGCCAAGGTGCAAATCTTAAATGAGTACCTATAGAAATAGAAGACGATCAAAACACCACATAATTATCGCGCACGCCTAAAAACTATTATAATATAGGGCTAGTGAACTGGAAAGTAACAGGACAGTTATATGCTTCTTAGCCTTTTGACTCGACCCTCTGTCACAAAATGAACGTGGGTTTGAAACGCAGAGCCTTAACACCAGATATGAGAACAGTTACTCTTTATAGACATACCAAGAGCGCCGGGAATGAGAGACCATTCTGGATTACGCTTGAGTATGAGAAGAGGAGAAAAACAAGATCTCGCGTCTAACCAGGACTCCCAGTTTTCCTTGAGGTCCGCTCCTAGCAACTCCGATATTGTTGATGGGAGGTTTCCAAGACATCTTTTTTTGTTTGTTGTTAATAGGCCCACTGATAATGATTTTATATCATTAGTCACACAGGAGAGACGGTCCTTCGTTTCATCTTAGATTTTATCATTGGTCAACATGAGTAGAGACCACGAGAGAACCTCGAAGGCTTTCAGACGACCACATTGGATAATTTTCTATTCCCAGATTCATTGAGAATAAAATTCTTGAATGAAGACGAGAGGGCAATTTCCTATATGAACGAAAAGAGGGAATGCGAGAATGAAGAGATTGAAGAATGATAGGTCGAGTCCATCGGCACTATGAGTGAATAGGAGTTAGAGTGCAGGTATTGAAGATTTTCTATTGTGTGAAAATAAGGATAAAGTACAAGACCTAAACGGTAACGCTGAACGAACACCACTATTTGATAAGAAAAGAAGAAAAGATCACTCACGTATTTCAACCACAGCCAAATAAATTGATTGGAGACTTGGAAGGAAAGCCTAGACATAAGTTAAGCAAAAGAGAATGAAGAAACCACAAAGGAGGGAGCCTTAGAGAGCAGTGAAGACTTTTCCATACCCCGGGTCAAAATGGTTTGGATATCGTCAAGCGGCCACAAACGTCAAGTTCTCCCTCTCGTTTTCGTGAAGAGAGAAAAACCAGTAAGACGTTTAAATAGGTGAAGTATAATTGCATGTAGACTCTTTGAACGCACTCTCGAGTGAAAGCCAAAAAAAAATAACATGGCAATCGCGAGAATAGAGAGTAATGAGATTACTCTAGAATTTGTTATCTAAAGAAATTGTGGTGTTCCAAGATCTTAGATAGAATAATAAAGTGAGACTAGGGGAAATTGTTAGATAGGACGGAGCTGCTGGCCTTTTTTCACCTAATATAAGAGACAGGATGACATTGATTAGCGCTTAAGCTAATCCCATAACACTGCAAGGGAAAGTGCGTTGAGGTATGTGAGATCATGAGAATAATAGAATTTTAATCAGTTGGTCGGGTCAGCCACGTTTAAGCGACAATTCTCCTCATAAACTCCAGGTGGGGGAATGACCATTCCATAGGCCACCCGGTCCCTTGCTCTCTCCTTAACGTCTCAATTATGATATCTCTCTCTGAAGCCCATGTACTGATCTCAAATGTAATCATCAGCAAAGCACTAGGCACACCTGAGAGAGAGAAGGCGAGAAGGAGGAGACATAGAGCACAGAGATGCCATCCTAATGGTTTGAGTAGAGTGAAATAACTAGGTCTAAGAGATTGGGACTATATTTATCCAGTATGGAGAATAGTTAAAAGTACAGAGCCTCATCAGATCTCGAATAAGAGGCAGGAAAGACAGACATTTACACTTGTTGTTAGAGGATGTTTTTGGCAAGAGCACAGAAAGATTTTGTCAGTAGGAGAACCCAAGGAGGTTAGCCACTTTCGTTCTGATTGAAAAGCCTCCTCGCAATTTGCTCGTCAGAAGGTATCCTGCAACGCTTTTCTAGCTTCAGAGATGAAATATTATGCCTAGATAGAGTGATAAGAGGAACGATGAAGTGATTTCCATCTCCTGATACGTCGTCTGCTCGTCTAGCCTCTGAATGGGCAATGAGAAGCCAGCACCGTATACAACCTAGCGTAGCGATCATTCTATACGTGAGAGACAAGAATTTTAGCGAAGAAGTAATGCACTGAACCTTCCTCCCTATTCCCTGTCATACCGATATTTTCTGTCATCCCACAATCTTATTGGCACTGACATCTCTCCCGAAGCGCCTCTTATCTCACGAACCCGTTATAAGCCGATAGTCCATTCCAATATTTAGTTAGCGTAGAAGCTCGCGACAGACCCCCATATCACCCGTCATAGAATGTTCCCAGAAAAAAAGACGACCATGTATGCATAGGGCAGGATGTGTGGTACTGTTGGATGGAGAAAAGAAATTAAAATTAAGAGATAAGGTTGTGGTAAGATTTAACCAATAGGAGGCGAAGGTGAACTTCACTTATCTTATAGAGAGTTAGGACCTAGTGTGTGACAAACATATGGCAAGTGTGATTCAAACAGAAATTGGTTGGGCACGACCGGAATGTAGTGTGGGTTCTTTTTGATTTTAGTTTGGTCCAGACGTTGAAGAATGCTGAACTGAATTCGGCTTCTCACGAAACCTTAATATCAGTAGTGCAGAGTGACCTCCCATACCTAATTCAGTATTTTATACATGGAAATCCCCCTAGATTTAAAAGGACCTCAGTTGTTTGGATGAGAAGATTATAACGACTCATGAGAAGATCAGTAAACTTATTCAAAGACAGGAGTGAAAAATCTGTTCTTAGGAGAACATCGGTAGCAGAAACACTAAGATTATGTAGTTAGAAGAAAGACAAAGATTTTTAAGCCTCAGATCTCGAAGTTTAGCGAGATTTCCGAAGCGATTTCACATAGACGTCGCTTACAGGCCTCACCACTAACATACTGCTAGTATTACATGATTATCTTAAATATCACATAGGCACATACTCCATCCATCCTTCAGAGACGGGAATTATGAAATAAGTTATATTGAGATACATTAGAGTTAGAGGAATGGAATTTCTAGCCTATCATGAAGTCCAGAAAGAGCAAAGTGCTCAAATGTTAGAGCTATAGGAAGAGGTGATATTCCACGAGACGGCTACTAAGTTATTAGATTTTAAGCCGTCGTAATGTTTTTTGTTGAAGTCAATTAGTGACGAAGGTCCCGTGCTGATACTACCCCAACTACTCTGTTCATCTTTACACTACATCATGCTTACACACACACAAAAATAAACATAAATAAAAGAGCATACTCCATACAAAAACAGACTAAATACAACACGGAGAGTTATGGAATTATAAAACCTGACTACTAAAAACTAAATCCTAACTTAAAAAAAATTTAAGTACTATAACCAATGTAAAAAAAATAAAACTTAAATCATATATTTTATGTTTTTAATATCATAGGCAATATTGAAACATTTTATAATATAACCTAACAACCTTAAAAAAAAAATATTTAAAATTTTAAAAACACATATACTACTTATTTCTTTCTCAAAAACTGCCATTCAGAAGCCTCTTCTCCTCGAAACGATAATATTAATTTAATCTTCCGGGTGATTATAATATAATAAAAACAAAAATTTATTATTTTGAATGTAACACACATCATCACATCTCTTACCCTCAAACCCATAAATCACCAGTAATAATAATAACAATAAAATAAAATAAAAGATAAATTTTAAAAAATTGAGCACTTTCAAACACGTCTACACTCCACAACTATTTAAATAATAATTATTACCTTCATACTTTTTCAAAAGAAACGGCAATTAACGATAACCCATGAAACCTACTTATTTTGCCCGAGTAATGTGAAGCTATACCTCGGGCTTGTCAATTTTTAATCTCATGGTTAACGTATAACGAATACTATACTTTTTTTAATTAACCGATGGCCCACCCCTTACCTGTTTTATTATATTATCTTATTTATTACTTATATTTATAATTATTACTACCCTAATATTAATGAATATATTTCAATTTATTAAATTCTAGTAGTAATTATTATACTATATTAGGAACAAAAGCTAGTATTATCATTATGTTTTTAATTACTTTAGTAAACTATATATATATATATATATATAGTATACATATATATATCATATTCTGACTCGCATCATATCATCATATTAATTAATAACTAATCATAGTGAAGGTTTGAAGATTTTGTTTCGCCGACCTTTTAGATTCTTTATTTCGACCTTATTATTCGAGTATATTCTGAATTTTTTTCTGAATATATTATTATATATTAAATTTATATATATTATATTATAGAAACCCAAATTATATATTAATACTCGGACAACAGTCAGATCATATATTAATTATATATAGTAGTTTATAGATTAAAAACACGTAAGTTATTATATTATATTCTCATATCGACCGACATTAATATTATATAATTATTTATAAATTATGTGTACTGTATTCAAACCCAAATAATATTATCAGGATTATTAGGTTAAATTAAATAAATAATCTATAATTCCATTGACTTTATTATTATAATAACAGTAGTATGGCTAAGATATTGGACGAAA
>JABUQX010092052.1:40000-42500 GCA_015478945.1 Trachelipus rathkii | reverse complement strand
TATATATATAATATAATATATATATATAGATATATACTATATATATATATATATTATATGATATATATAATATATACATAAAACACTCATTGTGGACACAAATAATAAATATTTACGTCGAAATAAAGTATCAATTTGATCAAATTGAAGCTCAAAAAGGAAAAAAAGTAAGTTCATTTTATAGCAAATCAAATTTTTTATTTTTCTTTACCTAAAATAAAAAATCATTACCAACCATTCCAATACTAAATTATTTTGCGCGATGTGGTTTACTTAAGGTCCATAATAATAATAATAATAATAAAATAATAATAATAATAATAATAATAATAATAATAATAATAATAATAATAATAATAATAATAATAATAATAATAATAATAATAATAATAATAATAATAAGAATAATAATAATAATAATAAATTGAACAATATTTTTTACATAAAAATACTTCACAACTTATGCAGTGACTACACCTTTAAGATGTTAATAAAATTTCCATGACAACACTGTTCTATTATTTATATGACGAACATAGCAAGAAAAACCTTGGGATATGTTTCTGTTAAAATATTTTAGCAAACCACAACAATATTCTTTGGTGGTCTGGATTAGCTTAAAATATTACACAATAGAAAATACACAATAACCCCTTTAAAAATTTAATTAATATAATTTACTAAACTTTTTTTATTATTATTCTTTTTTTTTCTATCTTTGTAGAAATAAAGTTGCCTTAAGTCACTATTCCTATTTTCTTCAAGTCCTTTTGGGAAACCTAGAGGAGGTCCTGCACTATCCGATCTGTTATTTAAGTCAACATAGAAGAATTCCTAATCCCAGAAGAAAAGGTTAATAATCCAGCTTACATTTTTCTTTTAAAGGTGAGCAAACATAAGCAAAACTAACATATATTACCAGATGGATGGTTTAAAATAAATTAAACCATTATATAAAAACAGCTAGATGTTTTTTAGATAAATAAAACCATCATATAATACCAGCTGGATGGTTTTAAATAAATAAAATCATCATATAATACCAGTTGGATGATTTTAAATAAATAAAACCATCATATAATACCAAGTGGATAGTTTTAGATAAATAAAACCATCATGTAATACCAGCTGAATGGTTTTAAATACATAAAACCATCAATTAATACCAGTTGGATTGTTTTAAATAAATAAAACCATCATATAATACCAACTGGATGGTTTGATTCGTCAATTCACCTCCTATTTAACTAATTGTGGAATAGCGTTTTTATTATAAATAAAAGTTAACATCTCATGGTTATAACCCTGATCTAGGAGAATAACAACTCTAGGTAATTGGTACCTAGGATCCAGAAGAGGTATTGAACCTTGGCTCTGTGCCATGCACTTCTGTCATTCTTCCAAATTTGCCATCGTAGCTTGATATAATTGAAGCTCATAAAAATAAAGAATTTTTTTACTAGCCCACTAGCCTACTATAATACGATATAAAATCAAAATTAGATAGCAAATTGGTTATATATAAGAAAAAACAATGATAATGAAATAAATTTGTAGGGGGTATCTAATTTATAAGGAAAATTATAATGTATTTACGGTTATAATTAATATTTCAATCAGAAACCAGAACTAATAATATCCCTAAAAGATTTAGAAATATTTTAAATTTAATAATAATTTCTTTCATATATATATTTAAAGCAACATAACTTAAAAGTAAATATAAAATAAGTTCCTTTTAAATGTTTAGTCCAATATCTTTAAGATTTTAAATTAGAAAAATTTTCAACATATTTTTTCTTACCGTGAACAGTTCAGAATTAAAGGAATTAAAGGAACAGTAAATCATTGATTAAATCAGTCGTTTATTACATTGCCAATTCAGCTCGCCTACGCCTATACTTAAACTAAATTATTCTCTCTCTCTCTCTCTCTCTCTCTCTCTCTCTCTCTCTCTCTCTCTCTCTCTCTCTCTCTCTCTCTCTCTCTCTCTCTCATCTCTCTCTCTCTACTCTCTCTCTCCTCTCTTTATATAATATATATATATATAATTATATATATATATATATATAGATATATATATATATATATTATGATCTTCAAATATATAATATGATATATATATAGTATATACTATATATATATATTGTAATATTATATAATATATATATAATATATATATATATATATATATATATATATATATATTAGATAACTATATAGACATACATATAACAAATATATATATATATATATACTAATAATATAATATATATATATAATATATATATATAATTATATATAGTATATATATATATAGGATTAATATATATATATATATATATATATAAATTAAATTATATATATTACACTCTCTCTCCCCCTCTCGCTCTCTCTCTCTATACTATATATATATATATATATATATATATATATATATATATATAGTATATATAATATATTATATATATATATATATATATATATATATAATATATAC
>JABUQX010092052.1:0-30000 GCA_015478945.1 Trachelipus rathkii | reverse complement strand
CCACGTGGGATGTGAGAGTGGTCAGAGACATCTTTTGTTTATGATAAAGCGCCAAGATGTTTTATTATGTTCAACAGGACGAGACGCAGAAGAACCGCTCGAAAGAGCATAGAAAGTTAGAAGGTGTTTAGAGAGGTGGAGATTTTGTTAGAAGGAGTTTTTAAAGAACCTGAATTTCACAAAAATTCTATCATGATCAGCCGAGAATAGAATCGGGAAGATTAAGACGAGAGGGCAATCTAGAAGTAAAAGAGGGGCAGCAGAATTGAAATGAGTTGAAGAATGAAGGTCAACTCATCGGCATATGAGTGGATAGAGCTTAGATGTGCAGGTGCAGAAGATTCATTAATGAAAAGGTAAGAATATAATAAGAAGATAAGACAGAACCATGAGAACACCACTATTAACAGAAAAAGAAGAAGAAGAAGTAGAGTCGCTCCATCAACCACACACACACACACATATATATATATAATATAAATATATAAATATATTATATATGCATATATATATATATATTGAGTATATATAATATATATAAATATAGAAATAATCAATAACATAGTAGATATAATGTATAAGTAATATTGTAAAATATTGAGTCAGGTAACTATATATATATTTTATATTACATATTGAGAAATAAAATATATATATGCAGATACTATATATATATATATAGATATATAGATAGTAAAGAATAATATAAAAATCATATAATATATGGAACTAATACTTAGACTATATATATATAATATTATGAGTAATATAGATACTATATATTATGAATATCTAAGAGTATAGATATATATATATTTCTATATATAGATATATATATATAATATATATATATATCATATATAATATATATATATATATATAGTTATATGTATATATATATATATATATATGTATATATATGAAGATAATTAGTGCTAATAATGTATAGAATAAGTAAAGTATATATATATATATATATATATATATAAAACTAGAATCATATAAATTACTATACTATACTATACTATATAATATATGATTGATTATTAATTATATGATATATATAGTAATAGTATAATACTATTTTAATATATTCTATATATATAATATATATATAGAGATATATATGTAGCTATATATTATATATATATATATATAGTATAGTATATATATATATATATATATGTATTTCTAACATCATTATTTTATGTAAGATATTTATTAAAATTGATTTAATTTTTTTTCCTTTATTTAATATTTTAAACTTAATAATTGATACGTTGGATATTTGGATATTCTTTAGTTATAGGTAATTCACGATATCCGCTCCACACAAAATCAGCATCAGTATCCGCGGATGCAGATACTGAAAATTATGCGAATATCAACAGATAAGGATGCTGAAGAGGATATCCGGTCCACCTCCAGACTTATATACATGTTATATGTTATGTAATACATATCATATACAAGTTATTAGCATTTTTTTAATATATTAGTTCTGCAAATCAAAAAGTATTAAAAAAATATATGAAATTTTGAGAATATTTTCATTATCATTGCAAATATTTTGAAAATATTCTCTTCTTTCATTGTTAATAATTTGAGAATATTCTCGTCTGTCATTGTTAATAATTTGAGAATATTCTCTTCTATCATTTTAATATTTTGAGAATATTCTCTTCTATAATTGTTAATATTTTGAGAATATTCCCCTTTCCTTGTTAATAATTTAAGAATATTCTCTTCTTTCATTGTTAATAATTTGAGAATATTCTCTTCTTTCATTGTTAATAATTAGATAATATTCTAGCTTCTATCATAGTAATAATTATGAGAATATTCTCTGGTCTATCTATTGTTAATATTTTGACAATATTCTCTTCTATCATTGCTAATATTTTGAGAATATTCACTTTTATAATTGTTAACATTTTGAGAATATTCTCTTCTCTTTCATTGTTAATAATATCTAAGCTACAAAAATTACAAGATGCATACTATTTATATACATTACCTAACAAAATATTGATGAAGAAAGGCCTTGGTGCAATATTGTATTCAATTATAACTTAAGGAGTTATTCGTATATGCAAATTCTTTCATTCTTTCCTTCCATTTGCGTTTATGTTTTCTTCGTCCTAAGTTTTTGTTGAATTTTAATGGTTTTGTAAATAAAGTTTTAAAAGACAGGCTTTCAAGTCTGCCTTCAACGCATTTAACTTATTTCAAACAATCATGCTATTCACAATAATGCCTTTCAGTATCATACATTTCCCATTTCCAAAAAAACTCACCTACTCTTTTTATACCCAAGAACAACCTGAATTTCACTCAGAGTTTATTTCATTTACTTAATAACTTCTGACACGTACTGCTCATAAAAATTAACATCTATCAAAAACATCCTATAAAATCCAATACACAATTAATATAGTATTATTAAATGCTCTGTAAAATAGTCCCTAATAAAGGACACATCCGTTGTCAACTTAACAAATCATCTCATCGAGTAAACTTCAACGACGTTTAATGAATTCCTCAGCATAAAATTCTCAATATCACTCCTCATTCACACTACTTATAAGAAGATCTTTAGACTCATTTAACACTATTTGCCCTAATCACGTGGTTCTTCCTTGCTTCATGATAACTCATATCTCCTCGACGATACTTGCTATAACTGGAGTGCCTCTTCTCTACTCTCTCCTGATGTTCTTTTCATTCTGTTTCATCTCTCCTTGCTATTCATTAGTCATCTATAATCATCTTCATTTTTCGTTATCCAATACATCTCTTCTCTATTCCATCTATCTATTTATCAAATCATTGCGCTCTTCCACGAAATCGACTCTCTACCCTTTCTGTATATCTACTATCTCATGAGTACCAGGTTAACTCATCTTTAAGCCTTCGCTTTACGTTTCAAAGTCTGCTTTCACAAGGGCGCTCTGTTATTTCTAGTTATATCCCGGAAATTTAACCCGGGACGATGAGGACATCTTGCTTCCATCTCATTTCCAGTGTAATTTCTTTCTCTCTCTGGCATTCCTTCTCTCCCACTCCTCCCCCAGTTCCTATCATGTAAGAAGAGTATGTTACCTTTCTTTTCCTTGCTTTTTTGCCTCTTTCAGTCTCTCTACTTCAAATCCCAATCTCACTTCCTCATGCGTAGTCCAATAACTTACAAGTGCATATCGTAACATATGATCCCTGTACTTTCCAAGTCCAGATTCGTGCCTCTCTACGTTGTGGCCCAACGCACAAACCCCGAATAATTTATTGGCGAAGCCTTTGAACCAAACGTGGGATGAGAAACTCGCTTATGAGAATATCTGCGTCTTCGAGAGAGCTCGATGGATCAAATCGCTTGTAGAAAATATCTCAAGGAAGTCATCTAAATATAAAAACCAATATAAAAAATAACTACTACATCATAAAAAGCGTCAGAGAAAATAAAAAATCAAACGACCATAAACACACAAGACCACACAAATTTATAAATAAAAATATAATCTTTATCCAACTATCAAGTGTGTAAGCGCTAAGTTCCAACCGGCACCACTTCACCCACTACATCACGGTAATTAAAATCCGAAAACACCGATTAACCGATTCCTAATTAACACTTTAGTGTCCAAGATGACACATATGAAATCATAATAAAATAAAAACCTTATAATTCTACATGAATGCACCCAACCTAACTAGTTATATTGCCTCTAATACTCACGGAAATGAACTTTATCAGGTTCTCCAATGTTTTTATACTCCTTCTTGATCGCCTAATTAAGTATACTTTATTAAATATTCCTTTACTTTTCAGTTTTTTGTTCAAGAAATTCAACCTAATCAATTTCCGTTCTGAATACTTTCTTTAATTTCTCTTTATTCTTTTTATATATTATTTTATTAATTATAATATTATTATAATATAATTTTAATTTATATTACTTTTACAGTATATATCAATCGTTCTTATAATTTCTCCTCAATATTCTAACTTCACGTTAATATCACAATACTCCTCTAATTCTCTACAATCCTTTATCCATCAACAATTTCCTTCTCGTAATTCTCCACAATATATAGTCTCCAATTTATCCACTTCCTTTAAATCTATTTAATTCTCTACCCCTATCTTTTCTTTTACCGGTCCTTCTATCTCACTCTATTCCACTTCAAGCATTTAGCGTTAAATCTTTACTTATTAGAAAAATGTCAATTTCCTTATTCTTCAGGATGTTTCTAAGGGCTCGTCGACTAAGCTCCAAAAAAAACTTGCGGAGTAAAAAGAATATCGCTCAAATAGCAATCGCAACAAAAAGAATTAAATAATAATAATAATAATGAATAATAATTAAATAATAATATAAAAATAATAATTAATAATATTAATAATAATTAATTAATAATAAGGTATAATAAAATTAAATAATAAAAGCGTAATTAAGCATAGTAAATAAACTTAATTAATTAAATAAAATAATAATAATTAATATAATTAATAATTAAACCTCAAAGTGAATAATAAATACACCGTATATTGTAATAAAAAATAATGCACCTATAATAATAAATAATAATTATCAAATAATAGATAATAATATATAACATAGAGCCCTAAATACCTAAGGATAATAATAATAATAAAAAATAGGCCAGTAAATATTATAAATAACAGGTAAGATAGTTAATAATATCCGAATAAAATAATGAACATAAATAAAATAAAAGATATTAATGAATAATAATAATAATAATTAATAATAATAATTTATAAACTTTCGAGAATATTATCACACTGGTAACATCCGAGCTTAATAATTTACCAATAATAATTTCATTAAGCGATTAAAATGTATTTCATAAATTTGAAAAAGATATAGAGAAAGGAAAAATAACTTTTACCTATATTTAATAAGTTATAATGAATTA
Organism: Trachelipus rathkii; assembly: GCA_015478945.1. NCBI lineage: Eukaryota > Metazoa > Arthropoda > Malacostraca > Isopoda > Trachelipodidae > Trachelipus > Trachelipus rathkii. Next base: position 25,062 of record JABUQX010092052.1, on the reverse strand, counting down.
TAGAGAATTTTAAAAATTATGAATTAATTATATTATCTTATAAAAATATTAAAATATGTACTGCGTTGTGAAAAATAAATTATAATAATAATTAATAAAAAAGCTACACTAAGGAACGAAAGCAAAAATTCACCCCGACTTCTCACGCTGGTGGACCTATACTTTTTTCCCAATAAGAAAGTTAGTAGTTGATCCACAGTTTTTTTAAACCTCTTCAACAACCCTCTATTGAAATCGATCCAAACCCTTCATCTGAGCCCTTCTGAACCCTTTACGAGCCTACAAATGTCATAGTGATAAATAATTCAGACTAAAAATTAAGTAAAAATAAAATACAAATATTTTATACTAACTCAATATCCAAAAATCAATTCATAATAAAAGCAATCAATCAATAATAACAAAAGATTACACACACACACCAACCAACAGAATGAAAATCAGTCGCTGAACCCTCGTACATCGGTTGCGGAACAGAAATAACTCCTCAGATCTTCATAGAACTTCAAGAAGATATACCAGACTTCCATAACTAAAATAAAACATATAAACCAATGGTTTCAATCAATCATAAAAAGAATAAATATAATTAAATAATTTTAAATAGTAAAAATAACCAAATAATAAAATAAATAATTAATTAATTCATAATAATAAAAAATAATAATGTTATAATTACCTGTTGCACGTAAGTCGTCAAAAAAAGTACTGCGTCTTCTTTCACACTTTAAACATACAATTAAAATTTTCGAAAGTGTATAAAAGTTACTTAATTGTCCCACTTTTTTCTAACTATTAATAATATCATTTTAATCAGAAGAAATATTATGAATATAATTAAATAAACATATTCTTCATATTAAATAATAATAATATATATATAAAATAATGAGTTAAAGCATAATTGATAGATAATTACAGTATGTTATAAAATTATGAACATGCTACGATATAAAATTTCTAATTTACAATCAAATATAAACTTTCTCTAACATCCCATGTAATTCCGTGTTGGTGGACGTTCTTGGAAAAACCCAAAAAAAAGAAAAATAAGAAAGGTAATATTCTAGAGACTTAAAAAAATCCTAAACCTACTTAACTATTATTATCACCTTCCACACCTCCAACCTCATAGCATACTTTGATTCCTATATCAAAGTACTACTCACCAAACCATATTTAACAACACCTGCCATAGAGCTTCCCTATTAACACCTATCATTACTGCCTTTAATATATATGATACTGTTGCTAAAATCCATAAAACACTAAATACAATTAATTTATTCTTCTGTTTTTTGATTATTATTGTCTAATTTGTTTCAATTGTAAAAGATTTGATCCTCACATCCGTTACCACTCCTAAATCGAACTTAACCTTGTTAATCTTCCACCAATACAGTCCTTCAGTCGCTCGACGCACTCTTTCGACCAATATACAGCATAAATAGTATCTTCCCAAAACAAACACTCAATAAACATTATTCCCTATAAAATGTTCATTTACTTTTTAAACTCCTCCGCTTACCCTTATTAATAAGGGTACTATTACTGCTCTCCTCCAATTCAATTGGAGAAATATACCCTTCTCTCCATAAACATTTATTTACACAACTTCCAAAATCCCTAATCAATCAACCATCTCGTCCATCTGTATCTGATCATATTCAGCCAAGTAATTTCAGTCTACACCTGCAGATTAATGGTTTTTTTATTCGGTTTTTGATTTCTTATTTAAAGTACCATTCTTATCAACTTTTACTCACTCTACCCATACCTCCTCTAACTTTGCTGAAACCTCATCCCCAAATAGCATATTCCTCTTTTATAAATTTACTTACACCATCAAACCCACATACATTACACTATCACCTCTTCATTACTACTAAAATTATTATGAACAAGATTTCGAGTGTTCTTTCCACACTCCCCTTCACATCCAAATTTCATCAGTTACAAAAAGACCATCCCTATCATCATTATTTTCTTCGGTTCCCCTTATTCTCAATTCTTAACCTTTCGCGCGCTTCCTTCTCAGAAGAGCTTCCTATTCCCTTGTAAGTCCTCATCATCCTTTCCTTCCAAACTGTCATTACCTCTTTTTTCTCCTATCGTATGCACCTGTTTAGTATTTCTTTTTTCCTCCTTATTAATTCCAAGCATCTTTCTTTTGAAAAGTCATCATTTTGCTTTTAGCACAATTCAACCACGCTTCTTTTTACTTTAACCGCTTTGCATCACCTCTCATTCCACCACTCACTGTTAACATTCTATTACTTATTACTTTAGCACACCACAATACTTGTCTTTTTTTTAGCACTTTAAGCTAGTCAAATTGCTCTCCTTCATTTTTGCAATTCCCAGAATTGTTCTAAGTTTCAACTTGTCACATTCTAACTGATTTACTTGCAGACGTTTTACATACTTAAATCTCTTATATTACCTTGTCTAAACTTCTCACTCTAATTTACCCACTTCCTTCTGTATCACCTTCCTCATCATCCAAGTCCCCACTATAACTTAATTTTACAGATAGAACAAACATTAAGACATCCGATAATCCCTATTAATCCTAATCCCCTTCACTGTAATTAAACATCCAAACACAATGATCTTTCAACATTCTTCATTCACCAACACAAAATCACATCATACTTTCACTTCGATACCATACTCTACCTACACCAACTTCTAGAATATACTTTTAATGGATACTCTTTGTTTGTTGAGGAGAGGACCAAGTATTACTTACAGCAGCCATAAACCTCCTTCCTCACATTATAATCCAATAATCACCTAACCTGCCATTCTCATTTCTCCCGACAGCCCCAAACCACCTGTTGTTTTACCATCCCTTTTTGGATCACCTATCTAACCAGTTGCAGGTACGCCAACGGACTATCATTTTGAAGCTGATGCTACTACAGCCCCATCCAAAAAGCAAATCGATTCAGCAGTATAATCCAGAGATAGAATCGTACAATCGTCTTCAAAAACGTCTCCCTGCAGAAAATGGACCTATATGTCCAAGTTAGCAACCACACAACTAACTGTTGAGCCTTTTCAAAGACACATGATTAAATTGGAAGAAAATTAGAATAAACACATATTATAAAATATTTCAATGATGAGACCGGAACTGCATACATAAAGTCTACCATAAGCTCGAGAAATAATAATTAGTACACAAAGTCGAACTCATTAACAAAAATTAGAGTCAAAATATTATTATACCATTATCTACAATCTTTTAACAGCTATCTCTAGCCCCCCGGACTTGACATGCGATTCGTCAAGAACTCCTCTGCAATCCCAATGACCGATACCCGACAGCGCATCTTTACCACGACCATTTTTCTCCACCCCCCACATCCATCTCCATTTCTCAAGCCGGTCCTCTCGTCCCATATTTGTATCTCTCTCGTCATCATTTATCTTTGATGCGGTCTTCGCCTCAAGGAAGTTCCCTCCATAGCAACTCGACTAGCCGCCACCTAGAATCAAAGCAAATTCAAGTAAATATTAAATGCACCCTTTCTTTAAATAACAAAGTACTAAATCTAGCCTCTTGGAAACCAATTACTCCACACTACAAACATTATTCCTACGTAAGGATTCTATTCCAGTATAAAAATTCTAAATCTGCCATTATTTTACCATACTAAGAAATTTTACATTCCGTCAGATCAGAATTTTTGTAGCTCGAGCCTAAACAAATAGTAAAATGCTGAAAGGAATCACCTGGGGCCGTTTACGGTCTAGACTCAAACGGAAACCATCTCCAGTAGGTTCGGCAAATGCTAGATTTAATTTTAGCGTTAGTACCGGCCTAAGCCCAAGCAGATAGGTGGTAGAAAAGTGGGCAGCAACCGTCAGACTACCCACACCAACAAACGGGTATCCCTTGAATTAGAGTCGCCTGATCAATAAACGAAACACGCAGACATACGAGATAGTAGCAGTGCAATTGATTTCAAATTATGCGAGTTCCCACCCTAAACGCGCAAAATAGGTTCATCATGAAAGGAAAGTAAAGTAGGCGGAAATGTCATTAATAATGAGTAAATTGAATAAATCTGAGGAGAGTGGACGGTGTTCACTTTAAGATATAGGGTATAATGGAATGTGGGGATTAAATGGGTGTCAGGAGTAATATGTTGCCTGGAGGATGGAGACATGTGTGAAAAGAAGATAAATGAAACGCAAGATTATATGAAAGAGCGCACCAATTAATAAATGGCAGGTAAATTTCAACGAGTTTGCCAGTATTACGGCCTCGTACTAGCGATCCAGATATAGTATCCCCTGTGATAGGTTAATAATAGAGATATTGTATACTGGTGAAAGGAGCCGATAGTATGTAAATATATATATAGATATTACTATACTATATAGTATATATATATATATCGACTAGTATCCTAGACATATAGTTATAGTCCATATTCACCACGTCAAACGGGGGAAAACTGGTAACGTATTCCCTGGACTTTTCTTTTTTATTGTTTGACGATACACCTACTTCTCAATATGTTCAAGAGTTACTACCCATTTTTAAATGTGTATGTGTCTAGGTACTGATATCAACATTGCTGATAATTTAAAAATAGATTAAGAATACCCAAACTATCAAAAAATGTGAAAATAAATGTTTATTTTAGCAAGGGTTTTAAAAAATTGCATGTTAAGTTAATAAAAGATGAAGTGTTGAACATTTTTTTTTGTGCCGTAATATGAACCATATACCGAAGTTCTGTTACGGATAAAAAATCTACAGATTCAATTTAATATCTAGTTCTCGTAGCGTTTTAGAATTCTGACCATAAATTAGTATCACCAAATATAATATAGTACAAGTATCTACACGTGTGAAAATAATAAACTATGTGGGGTAAAAAAAAAACATTTTAAGACAGAAAACTCACTATCATTAATCGGGGCATCGTATTATAGTATAACGTTAAAACTGTTGAGCATTTACTGTACGCCGGATATCCTACGAAAACTACGATACTTTACAAAGAAACCGAGATACATATTTAGAATCGGCCATAAACGGCTTATTCGTGGAGATGTGTGTAAAAAAAAAGAAACCACAAAAAAAAAAAAAAAATGTATAAAATATTAAATTAAAAAGAACAAGAATCCTATGGAGTATTAGTTTCTAGTAACAGAGACATAATGATGTAAATAGCTTTGATAGACGACTGATTCAAATATGCTAATTGATAATTTTTGTGAATAAATGAGTCGTAAGGTCTGTCGGAAGAGGATTAGGGAACGATGACTATAATGCCCTAAAGATGGCCATATTATAATTTGAGATATGTCACATATTATTCAAAATAATATTATAATAGCACAGGGATAATATGAAATACAAGCTCCTGGTTGATCATTCCTTTGCTGGCAGCCTGTGTAATAATATTATATAATAAAGAGGAACAATTTTAAGCTTCAAAAACTAATAAAAGAAATTAATACCTTTAAGTGGTTTATACATGAGAGAAATAGTTAAAAGGATAAGTTACCAAGTGCTTTACCCCCGTCATACCGTGTGACGCTCTACCCGTTGTGTTAACCCCAAAGTGAGAAGAACCACCTTGAAGTGACATTAAAAAATAAATATCCAAAAAAAATGCAGTTACATACATGGAAACTCTTAAATTTTACACTCGTACTAATATGACTGTCCAATGCGAAATGGAGATATGTCCTTCAGTCATAGATAGGTATGTTCGTGGCACGACTCTATAGCATTTTTTGCAATTTTTTCAAAAAAAATATCCTCTCAAAGATGGCGGGAATAATATTTCTTAAACTAACCTCTAGTAATTTAAAATTGAGTTTAATTTTTGAACATATAAATATTAAAACATTAAGCTCCTATGTTATTCTTCAACAAAAGTTTAAAAACCTTTTCCAACCAATAATCTTCATAGACGGTGCGCATTATGTAAAATATAGCCACCATTTTCTAAAAACTTACCCTTAATTACCCAAAAACCGGGAAAACCAGTTTTCCCCCATTTGACCTCGTAGTGGGTATACCATTCCTAGCTATAATATATCACGTTTAAAGGAATTGGCCTAATTGGCTTCTGAGAGTAGTAACATCGCTATGTATGCCTACGATAAGTGAAAGCTGTGCTGTACAATAGAATAAGATGGGAGTTAAGACAAGGGTTGGTTAATATTAATAGCAGATATGAGGAAGGGATGTGTATTGTCTCTTTGGTTATTCAATTATGGAAATGGATGATGGTTTATGAGAAGATATAATAGAGCTCGAGTGTATTGGGCCCGGTGTGGCAAGGGAAATGTTAGGTGTCCTAAGTCAAGTGAATCGGATGCCGATCAGAAATGGTATAACTAGAGAGATATGGAGGGCCCGTAACATATTTTACAGCGGAATTGATGATTGTCTGTTGTGTGCGCGTATCCTGCAAGTAGAGTTTGATGAGACCCGGATTATGTAGAGAATTTGGAGGCTGATGTACAGATAGAGGGCTTGAAAGTAAATGTAGAAATAGCAAGGTTATTGGTCTGTAGATTGTTGGAAGACACGCTCCGTATCACGTGTGAGATCACTGTTACGCAAGGGTGTGAGAGAAAGCTAAGGAATCAGTGTGCTGAGTTTAAATATTTCTTAGAGCATTGATGGATGACCAAGGGAACGCGCATGGAGTATTATGCTCTGCATAAAAGGAAATTAGTTTCTCTGTTAAATGGTAGAAGGTAGTTGGAATGCAATTTAAATACTTAGTGGATATAAATTGCGGACTAATACAAGATGTACCCTTTATAGCTTACATCCCTGTTATTATTCCCGTGAGTGTGCTAGGAGTCCTTAATTGAGAGTATATATGCTTTCCCGATCTACCTGTCTCAATGTCTTATATTAGTTGAGACTCATCAAACTCTCGTCCAATAATGACCATTTAATTCTTATTAAGTTTTCTGCCTCTTTTTGAGATTTGATCTTTGATAATCAATGAGGGTCTGCGAATTAAGAGTGGTATAGAATGTAAGGTTACAATGTGTTCAGATGGACAATCTATAGGGGCGTCTTAGGTTGAGGAAGAATTGATAAAATTAAAGAATTCAATGTCTTTAATTGAATACATTAGGGATTTGTGTGGAGTGAAAGGGAAAATGGATGTGAAATAGAAGTGAAAGTTACTCGAGATGGTGTTTTGGTCATGTGGAAAGGATGGGACTGATAGTACCGATGTAAAGCCGATGGTATAGTGGTGAGTGCCTGCTGGAATCGACAAGGCTGGAGCAGCAAGAATATAAGTGGTGCAATGAGCCAGTAAAGGATATGCCTGAGCAGGAGAGATAATGCTGTTTGGCAGAGCGAGAAGAAGGTGCTTTAATATGAGTGAGTAGTTGCGTGGTTTTGTGTAATGGGAGTGCATAAAATGGGTAATAGTTGTCCCACCTGAAGGAATGGTGAACCTCCAGCACTGAAGAGATGTCACATTATTGTGAGCGTCCGTCGCGTCCCGTGAAGTTCTAAGGTGGTATTTCTACACTTGACGAGTTCTCACTTAATAGCATTAAAGGGTGGTAAGGTAGTTCTTTCTTTTTTGACTTCTTGTCATATTCTCTTACTAATTTCTGTTTCCCGCTGCATGTCACACTTTTACCCCACTTGAGGAGAGAAGTGGATGATGATTATATATATATATATATACATATACTAATTATATATATATATATATATATATATATATATATATATTATATATATATAAATATATATAATTATATAAATATTTATGTATTTAATAGAGTATTAGAATAAATAATATATATAGTATGGTATAGTATATATTTGGAAGTAAAGGAGTTGGTAAGTGGGTAGAGTGAGAAATTGAGAATGGTAAATATGCAAGTAAAGATGAAATTACTGGTGAAATGACTAAGAATGCGGCGAGAAAGTGATTGAGTGGATTAGAAGTTGTGTAACAAAGCGTTTATGGAGGGTATAGTTCAGAGCAGGGTTGTGGAGTTGGAGAGGTGGAGTCGGCGTCAGGTAATTTTCAAGAGATTGGAGTCCACAACTTTCAAGATAGTAGAGTTGGAGTCAGAAAATTTTGAACTGACAAAGTTGTGAATTGTGACTCTGTGAGTGACTTCAATCGCTTCATAAAAGTTTACAGACTTGCGACTTCCACAGCACAAAATGCAATTACAAACTTCGAAGTTTTTTAACCTGCACCTTATGTTTCAATTTGGATTATATTCTAATAAATTCAACCTTATACTAACTATAATTAAGATTCTGAAGAAGTAAAAGACTCCATGGTATGAAGAGAAATTTCTCTCATCGACAATGATATTCTTTTAGCTGCTGTTTATGTTGATCTTATCTACAGGGTAAGCTTAACTGAAGATCAACAACAAAAAGCTAAATCTGCACTTTGCAACGTGGCCATTTGCATTAAAGGGTTGCAAGAAGTTCAAGAAGAAAAGGATGCATCTGGACAAATTGTTAATTCTCAAGTCATTCTTCAGAAAGCTCAGAAGATGAGTATGAAAAGCTTCTAGATATTGAAGAGCTTAGTCGAAAGCGTCAACGGGTTAAAGAAAAAGGTCAAAGTCCTTCCTTATCCTTCTACACAATATTCGATAACTTTAAACAAAATTTCTTTGCTGCACTGAAAGATGTTGAAAAAAATTTATATAACTTCGAAGCTTAAATTAGAAAAGGCCATCAAAATGTATCCAGACATTGTACAAGCTGCAATTGCCGATACTGCTCTACCTCCAACACAAGTTAGCGTTCAATGGCTTTTTTTCTGCTCTTTGCATTATAAAATCAGACTAAGAGGAAAAATGAAGGAGGACCTGGCAGATGCTATTCTATTTTTAAGAACTTTAAGAACTAATTCATTCGATGAGTAGATGACTCTAGATGAAATTCAACTTTTTTTCCTCCAATTATGTAAATTTAAGGAAACTTTATTTACTCACATGTAATGGACCGCAAATAACAGCTTAAAGGACATAAAATAACACTATTTTTTCTTTTGGACCTAAAACTAAATGAAAATATGTTGCTTTCTGGATTATTATTTATTGAAAAAGTATTCCTCAAGGGTGGGGTGGGTGGGGATCCAGCCCCAAAATTTTTAACTGCTGATAATTGTTTTTTTTTCTAAAGAATAGAGCTTTTCAATAAACTTATTTAAAGAGCTCTTCATTCTATTTAAAATGAACTAAACCCCATGTCTCTACGACATTCATGAGAGAAGATATGAAGAAAATTCTATCTTGAGAGTGCACCCAAAAGGTAATTTCCCCAAAATTTAGGGCGTTCATATCTTCTGACCCCATCAACCAATTGCACTGTAATTTGAGATTTTTATTTCTGGTACTAATACTAATTACCATACCAAATTAAAACAAAATCGGAAATGGTAGACCTCAAAAATACAATTTGCCTGCTTGATCTCATATGGAATGCCCCATATTTATTATGAGGAGAGTGGGCACTGGGCACTATAAAAGAAAAGTTGAAAAGAAAGTACTAACCTATCAAAACTTTGCTTACAATCTTGATACTTAGGGTAATGAGGAAATGAACCACCTTATATTGAGAAGACCAATACCACTGCTTCTGACCCTAAGGTTCTGCTGTGTCGAATAAAAGGGATGGTAATCGCTCACTGGAAGAACTGAAAAATATATAATAAAGGAAAAGTGCAAAATATAAAAAAAGAAATTTATAACCATTAATGAAATAAAATACTCACTAAAGGCAATAATGTTGCAAGTTTATTAGGTTTAAATGCGTAGATATCAAAACACAAAATCAAAGATAAGAAGGCATGGGTTATTTGGATTGCAATGTGAAATTTTATTGTTATGTTCGCACTTTTAAGGATACATACATGCAAATGCAAAAGTATAGGTTAAATATATACATGAAATATTAAACTAAGGAACTTTTATACAATCAATTTTGCAATTCCAGATGTATGAACGCACTTTCAAACCTGATATATATATATACAATATAATAGATATTATATTAACATATATATATATATATATATATATATAGTAGTATTATATAATATATATTATATAGTAATAGTAGTATATATATATTTATTAAGTATATATAACATAGTATATTATATATATATATTACCGTATATATATATAATATTAATAATTATATATATATATATATTATATATATATTTATATATATATATATATATATATATTATATATATATATATATATATATTATAAATTATATTGTATATGGAATCATAAAGAAATATTCTTTTCTTTCTTTCTTTCTTAGCTTACTCTTATTTTCACCAAGATTGGGGAGTAAGGCAGCGCTACAAGCTTTGAAAGAAAAAGCAGTAGAAGAGTGTGACAAATATCGAAAAGAAAAGCCCCAGCCTTACCGCCCCCTCTGTTTCATTAATTAAGTGAAAGCTGGTCACAGACAGAAAATCCACCCTGAAGTTTCATGGGACTTTGAGAAGACCCTCCACTATGGTAAAATCGTCAATGTAAGGGTTAATCCCTATGGCCCAGGTGGGCCACAACCAATGCCCCCCCCATACAAAAACCCGCTATTCTCTCTCCTATCATGCACCTTATTCTCGCCTCTGCCAAACACCAGCCAAACTCACATTCTCTCCTTCAGACATTCGTTCACCATACTCAATCACTTTCTCTTCGGTCTCCCAGCGGTCGGTTCCCAACACACTCTCCACTAACATCCGCTTAACAACCGACTATCATTCATCCTTTATCCACGTGACCAACCATTTTCAACATACTTTGTTGAGAAGTTGTGGAGTTGAGGCTGATTATATATATATATGAAGAGTAGCACTATATTAGAATATAGTATAATAAATAAAGTATATATTAGTATATAAAAGCTATAATATAACAATACCGAATTATAGTTATATGTCATTATATATATAGGATATATAAAATAGTTACGCCTATGTATTATATATATATATTTAAGAATTGTAATCCCTATACTTTAATTAGTATTAATATAAGCTTACCATATATTTAGATTCAATAGAAAAATTAAAATAATAATAATACACTGAATGATTTAAATCAGAATGTTTAAAAATATAACTAATGAATATACAATAACACATACATCCATCCGTTTACCGATCTTGTTAGTATTGGAAGAGGTAAATAGGTAAGAATAAACCGAAACCATTACCCATTTGTTAGTTTGAGGAAGCATATATGATTAATAAGGAAGAAACCACCACCCGTTTGTTTTTTGGTAATTGTTGGGAAATGAGAAAAACTTAATTAAAAACTCTTATCTGGAAAATCCACTCTGGAAATGTGTTTAAGGAAGAATTTCACACTAGACCCCTGAAAATCTTCCCAATCTTGGCAAGTTCCCACACATGTTTCTGTGTTAAACATAGACATGTGATCAAGTTATAGTCATAAAATGTTAAATTTATCATTATCAGAAAGTTATTTAATTTATCTCAATTTAAGAAGAAATATTTTAATATTAACCTACCTTTAATAGGGGGTTTTTGTTCTAACTTGACCTACAACTTCTGAATAAGGAAGGTTGTTGATTTTAAACAATTGTGACATATTTTCTTTTCTTCTGGTTCTTGTACCTCTTTACAATTAGTGAAGTTGGTCGACAATGGTTTATAACTTTTTAACCAGTTGATCACCTATTCAATGGTCAATATGTAATAGAAATTCTCTCTTCTTCGTATTATACAGAAAACTTGAAAACTTATGCAAATTTCTTTTCTTTTCAAATAATAATAATAATAATAATAATAATAATAATAATAATAATAATAATAATAATAATAATAATAATAATAATAATAATAATAATAATAATAATAATATCTTAATCTTGTTTTCGACTTCCTGCGACATATTCTTTTGAAACAAAAAGATAAGATTATTAATACCAAACTGTGTATTCCTCCGGCCACCGTATGTCGTTATTAACCAAAGTTTATGTAAGGTTACTCGCTTTTTTCTCTTTATTTTTGGTTAATCTTAATAAAAAAAAATTATTTCTTTGGTAAATTTCTTATAATAATAATCTTTTATTTTCATTCTTTAAGATAAATTTCAATTTCTTTGTTAAATTATTAAATTATTCCTTTATTAAAATTAAATATTTTTTTCAAAATAAAATGTACTTTTTAAACTTTGAAAAATTAAACTTTCTTTGTGAATCATAATTTAAAACTAAATTTATTTAAAAATTATGTCTTAGGGAGTCTTCTCACTTCTTCTTCTTCTTCTGTGAGATGGTGACCTTGTCTCGCAAAGTATCCAATGGCATATAACATTGATCTTTGTTAATTACCTTTTTTTATTTTAGTCTATATTTAAAACTATTCAGAGATTACACATTTTCTATTTACAGGACTGGGAAATAGAAGAAATATCCTAATTTTATTTACAAATTTGTTATAGCTAGCTCCTTGTTATATATTATATAGCTATACGGTATATTTTTTTTATATTGAAAAATTGATCATCTTTAAAAATAGGATTTCCAATCAGGAACCTCCTTACATTATATTTTTGAATCCCAAGACAATTTCCCTGATAAAACGTACTCAATTTCTTTAATATTCTAATTTTATTTATAAATTTGTTATAGCTCTTTGTTATAAATATATATACAGTATATTTTTTTTATATTGAAAAATTGATCATCTTTAAAAATAGGATTTAAAATCAGCAACCTCCTTAGATTATTTTTTTTGAATCCCAAGACAATTTCCCTGATAAAACGTATTGAATTTCTTTAATTGATTAAAAATTATATAAAAGTGGGAAAGGAATCAATGGATGATTATGAGAATAAATGAGAATAAAATATTGTATTATAAAAGCTATTAAATTAGTAGTAAGATATGAATCGGGTGATTCTATTGAAAAATATGCTCAAAGTAATGTGATAATAGAAAGTAAGAAAAGGTATATCTTATATAGGCTACTATAGAAAATTATATGTTCATTTTTTTTTAAATATCGGTACTGTATATGAATAAAAATGATGTTTTAATAATGAACAATACAAAATATTGTATAATGATTTTTTTTTTTTTTTCTTTTACAGTCAACCACCACTCACGGGCTCGGCCCTTTTCAATGTATTCTTTATTTCTTGCCTGTGATTTAATAAAAATTTATAGTAAATTATAATAATTTTAGGGTGCGAGTTTGGGATCAGTAATTTTGGAGTTGGGTTCAACATTCCAATTCTGGAAATTATTTTGCTCAGTATCAATTAAGAAAAAGAAAGATATTGCTTTGATAGTTACATTAGAAGTATAGATATAGAGACAGCAAGAAGCCACATTGGCCTATCGACACTGTTCCAGTCACCCAACATGTTCATGAAAATCCACAAAGTACAGTAATGTAGGTATTTATTGAAATTCATATATTATACATGAGTGAAATATGGTAACATTGGAGGAGGCAATGAGTGGAAAGTTAACCATATTAACTTGAAAGTTCAGTTGAAAAGTTAATGGTTATCCATCTCGATAATTTTCGGTAAAATTTACAAGGATTTTTAATTCACTCGTAGACACAAATTTGGAAGATGAATTTTGATAGCGATTCTTCAAAGCTCCTCAACTTTGTTGGACTTTTAATTTCAAAAGACAATTTCAACAATTAGAAAGGAAGAAAAAGTTGATGGAAAAGGTTTTCTCCTCCATCTAGGTCATCTCCAGAAGTAAAAGCTTCAGAATTTAATTCTTCTTAAGATTTTGAGTTAACATCTAAGCTATCAATTGTCCACTTTTTATTTCCTCTACCATATCCTCTTTTTGAAATTTCATTTTGAATCTTGAATCTAATAAAGACGACAAGCATAAAGACTTGTTTTATATATATGCTGAAAACCTTTTCTTTATTGAATCTTCTAGTCCTTCTATTGTGGTATTAATGCCACTAAAGGAACTACTACTCTTTGCTTTTGATAAGAATAAATTCAGTCTCTCTATTGTGGGAATAATTGAAGATGATGTGGTTTCTCATTTGCTGGCTTCCACAGTAATTTCTTTGAATGGTTTTAAACATAGAACAATTTTTTTCAATGAGAGATCACTGATATAGGCTCAAAGTAGGAATTTTATTATTTATAGCATACTGTATGTGACAAGGATTTTTGCTGTTCCAAGTTTCTTTGCAACATGTAGTATAGGCCTATAGAATTCCAGTGAGTTGGAACATCTTGAATTAATTTGTGTTTCAGTAAACTGAACTTGTCTTGCAAATCTTCCAATTTGCTTAAAACTGCAACAAAATAATTAAAATGTGTGACAATATTTCTATTAACTGTGATTATAGTTTTCGCAGCTTGTTGAGAAAATATGCATTCATTTAGTGTCACCTGCAGTGTATGTATAAAGCATGATAATGCCTCCAAGTTGCAATTCCTGATTCCACCTACCATATTTTTGCTCTAGAATCTCTCAGTATTAAGAATATCTTATCACTTGTCAACTTATATATATAGCTACTGGTATACTGTTCAAGAACATTATTTATCTGTTCACTGATTTGTGCAGCTGTGTGAGAACCTTTAAAGGGAACAATTCACAAAACAGCTTTTTCTTGCTGAAAATCATTCTTCAACCAGTGGGCAGGCACACTTATAAAAAGGAGAATTGTTTGTAGTTGCTGTCCAAATATCAGCCATTAGAGAAATATATTTTGCATCATCAATAGCTTTCAAAATTTTTTACTAAACTTTTTGAAATATATCAGGGATGATATTTTCAGAAAAAAATAATTTCTGCTGGGAATATTGTAATTAAAAACAACTTTTTTTAGTAATCTTTGAAATCCTAAATCAAACACAACAGAATATGGCTGTATATCTACACATATCATATCACCAAACAAATAATGAACTTCTTTGGATCGTTGATCATTTAGCTATACGGTATATACCGGTATCTCACAATTTTTTCTTCTCTATTAATTGAGTTAAAGTAACTTGTCTTTGCATATGAGTTTCCATTATTACTGATTAGCATCCAGCTTCTTTGGTTTCGGAAATTTCTCTATTCATCTTTTCAGTTTCCTTTAAAAAGTTTTCACGATGATAACTTTTGAGATGATTTTTCATGTTTGTGGTGTTAAAAGTTATAAATAGCATCCAATTGTCTATATTCCATACAAGTCTAAACAGAAAGGCGAGTCCTCCATTTTTAATATTAAAAGCTGCATTGCGCTTATGAGTGGCCTCCTTGAAAGAAACATCACACCATAAATGCAAGAGGTAAACATGAAACACTGTTTCCCACAATCAAAAAGCAATGTTGTAATTCTTTCCACCTGAAGTTCTAATGAATCCCCTAAGGTTAATCTGATGCCAGTATAATTCTCAAATTTGTCCCAACCCATACCTCCACCACTGTCAGGAAGTTTCCAATGTTGCCGTTTAAAAAGCTGGCCTAGCACTGGTTTGCTTGGAAGAGAGAAAATTATAGGTACATGGTCACTTCCCATATAAGGGCCAGCAGAAATAGTGGTGGTCTGAAAGACAGGGCTACTGATAAACAAATCCAAAGTAGCTGTAACAGCATGGAAAGGGTCATACCTGGTAGCCATACCCGGTGGTGTAAGCAAATTCAAAGTAGAGGACTGAGGAAAAGAGCAAAGGGCCACTCCACCCTTATTTACTGAGCCCTGAGGTAAATTAGGCCCCACAAAAAAAAAGATGGTGACCATGAGAGTCCCCCATAATAAAAGACCTGTGTCTTTTAAATGTGCAATATAATGATCTAATTTCTCAACAGTGAGGGCTGCACAAGGGTTATAAATGAAGAGGAGAGACACCTAACCAGTTGATAATATTTGGATACCCAATGTTCCCAAGATTTCCCTGGGATAGGGTTTTATCTTAACATCTCTGTAATGGATAGAATTATGAAGTAAGAATATCAAACCTCCCCCTCTCCAATCAGTACAATCTTTACACAGAATTGTATAAGTGGGAAACTTTGGATGGAGAGGGGATTTAAGCCAGGATTCCGTTATTCCCATTATTGAAAGCTTATACTCAGAAAGAAAATATTTGAGATCTGGAATTTTTCTATTGTGGGATCTAACATTCCAAAGCACAATATTATTACAGGCAATAAATGCTAAGGAAGGAAGAGAGCAAGTGAAATAAGTCAGATAGGGTTGTAGAAAGTGCCCTATAGAATGAAGAGCTAGCTTGATAAATGCTGAAAAATTTTGATACTAATGGAATGATAGATAAACACAAGTCATACCAAGAGTCTTCCCAGTCGATACCCTGAGGAAAGGAAGTGCTTACCCTGGTGTTGTGAACCACTATGGGATTGATGAATGGTGTAAGGCTCTTGACCAGCAGGTTGTGCAGATGTCAGCTGAGAATCATAAAAAAATCGGTTTGAAGGTGGTCCAGACCTTTTATAAGCCGCAAGATTCAATGGAGGATCCTGAGAAGGGAGGTCAGTATCAGAATAATGGTTTTCCGCCATACCTAATTAATCAGTAAGAATCTGTATGAGAGGGCCTGATCTGGGAAGTATCTACTGCAAGCAGGTCACCAAGAGATTTCTGGACACCTTGAGGAATAGGGAGTAAACCATTAGAATTGATTACACTGGAAATGGTAACATGGAAAGTAGGAGAATTCAATTTTCTAAGATCCATCATCAAGGGATAGTTGAATCTAGAACCCCTAGGCCAGCAAGAGTTTTTGTAATTTTCAGAGCCCTTTGATAGATAGGGCATTCTTTAGAATTAAGTCTCAGGGCCAACACAGAAAAAACAGCAAACAGAATTTTGACAGTTCTTGTGATCATGACCCCCACCACAGTTGGAGCACTTAAAAAGTGATTTACAAGTTTAGGTGCCATGACCAAAGCTCCAACAATTAAAGTGGTAGAGCACAGGGTGGACCTTAGATACAGTGTGACTCAGAGGAATTCGCTGAGAAAGAGGGTCGTCACACTGAACCTTGATATAATCAATGGCATGCGTAGATGATGTACCATCAAGTCTTGTAGGATAGCACCCTAGATAAGTCCAAAATACTAGTTGTAGAACCATCTAAAAGGGTTAGGTTCTCTAAGACCTCATCAATTGGCATTTCCCTATCAATAGTGTCAAATCCCCCCATAATAAATACCAATCTGTTTGGAGGACCCCATGGAAGATTTAGGGAGCCAACATTTAATTGCATGAAGCCCCAATTGTTTAATTTCCTGCATGAACTTGTTTCTTAAGATCTGAGATTTCAAACCTGTATGCCACTCCTTTTCTGAGGTCCCTAGTTGTACCCTCTATATTTACCAAAGGGAGATGCATTAAGCAATTTGAAAGCTGTCCTGGGATTCGTAAAAAATAGCAGTATTGGTAACAGATTTAATGAGAATCACTGTTACTGACCTGATTTTGGAAGGGGCGAGACTCTCCAACCTGGATGATAGTGGACCTACCCTCTAATGAATTTTCTAATAAAATCTTATGGCGAGTATTGGAAATGGTTACATCTTCAGAACCATCCACCCTGCTCAGGATGCTTCATTACAATATCACTCGACACAAGAAGTTCAGCCGGGGGATGGCCTCGGGAGACGAAGTAATCATCAACCAGTGGGGTAAGGTGGAAAATAGGTGTGGTGAGCTGCCCATAGTGGCAGTTCTTTTTTTTTTTTTTTGTTTTTTTTATCATATTGCATAGGGTACCATACCATACGTATATCTTATATTCTTTGGGAGGGTATTTTAATTTTGTCAGTGGTTATGAGAGGTTCATGAAGGGGGAGAATAATTGTGTTGCTGTGAGTGATGGGTGTTCTGACGCCAACGAGTAGTTCTTCAGTTCTCTTTCCCTTGGTCTTCCTAGTTTCGCGGCATCCATCACTCTTTCACTTCTGAATGAAATAAATGTGAATGATTGTAGATGACTGTTACTTAATCGATTTTTTTTTCATATATATATTATTCTTTTCTTGTAGGAATTAATTTAATTTTGGATATTTTGGATTTTTGAAATAAAGTGTTTTTAAATAGAGGACTTGTGGATGACTGAACGAGTACAGTGGACTGCGTTATGATGGTTAATGGATTATATGAAGAGTAGTGATTTGGTGTTGAGAACAACTTTTGGTGGATTTGGAATCCTTTTCTGGTGAATTTGGAATCCTTCTCTGGTGAATTTGGAATCCTTCTAGGATACGGGTAAATATTTTCTTATTACCCTAATTATTCCATTAATGTTTAATTTTTCTTGGTCTTAGTAGATTTTATTTATTTTGAAGGTTTGAAGCAGCAAAGTAGAGGAAGTTTCTGGTTTCGGAAGTGGTCTATTTTGTTGAAGTAGAAGTAGATGTTCAAAAAACAAAAAAACTGGTCAACACCATTGGATTGGCCAGGTAGCCACTAAACTAATTATTTTTGTTTGTATTTATTTTTTATTATACATTTTATTTAAAAATGTAATAGTTTAAAATTTCTGTTTGTTTGCATTATATTTTTTAAATGATTTGATTATTGTGAATTGTTGAAACGTTATAGATTAACTCCCTTTTTTATAGTAATTTACTTTTACGGATTAATGTTAATGTTAAATTGATTTCGATTGATTTTATAGTAATTTACTTACGGATTAATTTATGATTTTAATAACTTATTTAATACTTGGATTCATGATAGGATGATAAGATTTCTTTATTTATTATTTACCTTATTATTCTCTATTTGACATGTTAGGATTTGTTAATTTTTTTTTCATTCCAGTTTTTTTTGTGGACTGATTCTCATCGTTGTTTTATGCAGCAGGATTTCATTTGTCGAGACTGTATTTTTGTATGAGGAAGAAAATTCTGGTACGTGGGTACCTATTAAGCCAACGGTGCTGTGCACTTAAAATTTGACTGGAAAATTTAAGAAATAGACTTAAATAAATTAAAAGCAACTGGAAAACCAAATTTTGAAAATATATAGTTAAAGTTAAAATAAGGCAAAAGAATTCAAAAGATGATATAAAAGATAAACGTGAAACTTATAAAGGGAAAAAACGGATTTGAAACATTAAAATTGAAAGAAATAATAAAAGGAAAATAAAAGCGATTGTATACAAAGGTAGAAAAATTAACAGGAAAACTAAAGAATAAAGTGTTGGTACCAAAATTGTAGGTCCCATAATTGATTGTAGAACTATAAGTGGAAAATCAAGTAGAGGTACCCTAAGTGGTAAAATTAAAAAACTTTAATTTCAAATTTCGAACAGTTTCAGTAGAGTGCAACCTTAAAAGGAAGAAAGTCGCAATGTACAGGGGTTAAAAAAATAAAACCAAAAACAATTTAAGGCCACCATAAACAATTTTGAAAGTTTTGTGTTAGTAAATTAGTAAACTCTAAAGGTACAGCAAATGAATCTTATTTAAAAAAGTGACCAAGGTTGAATTATTCTATAAATATAATTTAAGCTTTTGATTGAAATTTATCCCGTTTATTTTGTAATTTTTTATGTAAATTTCATGAGTGATTGTAGAAATAGTATATTTGGGATACTGTAATACTATGTAGGAATGGTAGGTACGCGGAATAAGGTGTATTGGAATAATGCGTATGTGAATTATTCTCGCATACTGTGAGGTATTATACTGATTCTTATAAGTACGAATCGGTATGGGAACCTATTGAGTTCTAGATTTAAATTTGTTAGAGTTGTAAAGTGTAGATTGTATATTCAAAGTATAAGGTCTGATTATCATTGGATGATATACATTAAATTGGAAGTGAAAATTAAACTTAATTATTGTAATCGGTATTGGCGAAAATATTGTATAGTTTTTTTGCTAATAAATTTAAGGGTGTATGGTTTGTCATTTTTATGTTCCTTTCAGTTATCCTGGAAGACAGCCTCACGACCATTTAACTTCAGATTTTTGTAGGTTTATTTAAGGTAATCTGCCTACTATATTTGTGGCGCCCTTCAAACGTTGGGGCTGTCTCGAAGAGGATAGGTGAGGGCGTTCAAATTAGCTTAAAAGTAGTAATAGCTAGTGTTAACTTAAGTGTAAAGTAGTTATTAAGGTAGGAAAGCTAAAGTAGTATAAAGTAGTAGTGTTAAAGATGGCCACGATTGAGGAAATGCGGGTGGAGTTAGAAAGGTTATAGGGAGGCTTTGCGCAAGAAAGAGAAGGAGATTGAAGAATTGATTGAGAAGAATAGAGATTTAACAGACTGGGAAATGAAAGATGAATGAAGAGAAACGAAGGAAGAAAGAGAATGAAGAGAAAAGAGAAAGTAAATGATTGAAGAAAATGATGAAATAAAAAAGGTTTGCTTGAATGGGTTAATTGGAGGGGAACGGATAATGAAGGAACCCAAACAAAGGGTGACCTTCTAGTCCAAAGGTAGTAAATGTAAAGAGGATTGGGAAAGTGGAAAAGAGAAGGACGAGAGAGTGAAGACCAAAGATGATGAAAAAATGATGACAAGAATGATGAGTTAAGTGATGTGACTGAGGTATGAAAGGGGTATGGGATGGAGGAGAAGGTTATAAGTAAATAAGGTGTATTGAATTGGAAAAATGGGAAGATGAGAAAAATGAGAAGATAAGGGAAGAAAATGAGAAAAAGGATAAAAAAGAAGAAGAAGAAGACTTCTAAGAAAAGGAGGCATGAAAAAAGAATGAAAAGTAAGAGTATAGACTCATTATATAGTAGTTAAAGAAAGGTGATAGTGAATGTGTTTGAGGGGAATGAGACGGGATATCTGGTTCTGAATCTGAGCATAGAGTTAAAAGGAGTGTGCGTACTAATTCGGGATATTCCAAAAATTAATAAGTTTTAATGTGTATAAGGGACGATAAGAGAAATATTGAGGAGTTCTTTAAGGGAATATGAGGGTTTATATGTCTGGTTATAGAAGTTTGATGAGAATAAGGTGTTTTGGGTGAAAGAGTATATTGTGCAAGAATTTTTAAGGGGCGAATGTTGGAATTTTATAAGGCTGTTAGTGTGGGTGAACCAAAGTTAATGAAGTAGTTATAAAAACAGAGGATAATGGACCAGGTTGTGAGAGTGAAAGGGGGAGTAAAGTATAGAAAGGTGAATGATTTTGATAAAGCTAGGCGTGGAAAGAGTGAAAGGATTGATATGTATGCGCACCGATTGGAAACCTTGGCGAGAAAGAAGTTTGGGGGATGATGATGTGGATGGGAATAAGAGATTGTTTGAAGAAGTTTTTGGAGACGGTTCCGACCTCGGTGGCGGAATATGTGAATTTGCGAAGGAAAGAGAAAATGAGATGGGCGGGAGAGCGATTGACTTGGGAAGATGTTCTGGAAATTGTAGAAGATAGGGAGTTTGAAGGCGAGGGAGAGGAGAATGAACGACGTGAGGTGTATAGTGGTAGGGAAAGGTATGCGGCGAATGAAAGGGCTTCACCACCCCCTCAGTTTAGATCTTATAGAGACGCCCTGAAGGCAAACCCCTATGAAGTAATGGTGAAGTTTTTGGAAGATTTTTATGGTGGTTTTGGAGGTGATGAAAGACAGGTTGTGCATGGTGTAAATAATTTTGCTGGTCGTCAGGTAGGAGGAAATGTGAATGTGAAAGGGAACGCTGATTATAACCAAGGTCAAGGGTATAATCAGGGTCAAGGGATTAGAGGTCGTGGAAACCAAGAAAATGTGAGTGCAAATAGCGGATTAGTGAAGTGTTATTTCGTTATTGTGGGGTAAAATGGCCATATATATCAAGAATGTTAGTAATCCTATAATGTAATAATTACACTATAGAAAGCTATGATAAAATAATATATATAAATTTAAAACTATATAAACAATCTACTAATGATTTAAATATAAAAAATAAAGCGGGCAACTTGAGTGCTTGTTTTAGCTGGTGGCAAGGGGTCATTTGGCCATTGAACTGTACGGACCCCAACAGGGCTGGTTATGTTAGGAGATGCGGAGTGTGGATCATTGGAGTTGCTGTTGATTCCACAGGATAAGAGCGAGGCAACCAGTAGTTTGGAAACTGTGTATCTGAGGGCTAGTTTCTAGAATGTGTAATTTCACCCTTTAGAAATACTTGTAGATATGTGGGAAATAGGGCATTAATGTGGCTGGAATGTGTTGTAGTGAAGTGTGAGGCGGCAAACCAGTCGGGGTAGGTCAGGCCTAAATCCTGGTGTGCTAGTATATATAGTCTTGGTATCTGGTGTTAGTGCGTCCGGTTCAACCGTGTTAGTGGGTCAGGTGTTGGACTGTAAATAGGATGTAAATGTGATAGTGAGGTAGGGATGGGTAAAAACACTGTACAAAATCAGGAAGAATTAAACAATTCGGGAAACGGGTTGCCTTGAGGGTTGCAACTGGTGAGCCCTCAGGTGAGATTATTAGGTTGTCACAGATAGGGGATGTAAGTGTGCGTATTTTTTCAGTTGGTCTGCTGAGTATTGAAATTTATGAGTAATTAAGGTAATTTTATTGTGGATAAGGCTATTGAGTTCGTGCTTTGATGATACTGGGTGTTATGTATGGTTAGTGTTGTGTATAAAGGAGCATATGATAGGATGAATATAAGGGAAGATCAGAAAGAAGTCGGTAAGGGTCATATTAAAGGAATTAGTAATGTGTTGGTACCGGTGAAAGTTAAATTTAGAGAGAGCGTTAAGATAAGAGGAATAGGCATGGAGGAGAGTGAGTTTTATGTGATTGGGATAGTAGGAACGAAAATGTATGTATGTGATTATTGCGGTATAAGTTTTTGAGTGCAAATGGGATAGTTATTCGGATCGAATGATGATAAGAGAAGAAGGTGAATAAGGATGGAACATGTCAGATGTAATGTGAATGATTTAGGGAAGATAGATGTGAAACTGGTTATAAGGCGTGAAGTATTTTGCTTAGAGGATACAGGTTCCTTGGAAGACGGGATAAGTGGTAAAGTTGTGAAATTAGGTTGGAATACGAATGTTGGGTGTGGATGAAAACCAGAATAGCATGTTCTGGTGAGAATGGTTATGTATGCGCACCGAATAGCGGAATGAAAAGGGGTTTGCACCATGTATTTTGTGGTATAATAGATTTGAAATCAATCCTAGGTATGTATGGCAGAAGTGCGCTGATGTTGAAAAAAGAGAGAGTGAGGAGGATAATAAGGGCTTGGTATGTTGTTGTATAGCTTGTGATTCTGTATTTGTATTAGAGAATTCGAGATAGAATGAATGTTGTGTGTTTTGCTGGTGATATTGAGAAGAAAAAGGATTAGGTGTATGATGAAATGGTTGATAAAGTAAAATTACCTGAAGGTTAATGAAGTGACGGAGACAAAAAGGTGTTTACGAAGTTATGGAAAGGAGGAAAAGCGCTGGAGTCAGGGCGATGATGATTCTTTGGGGTATGCGAAATTGCCTGCGTTTCGCATAGTGTTAGCGGAGATGACACCCCAATATATCAGCGTCCTCGGCACTTTCCTCCCCCCGTTGTACGAATGAGATTGAAGAGCAGTGTGAAGAGTAGAGCGAATAGGTGTATTAGAAGAAAGTGAAAGAGTTCCTAATGGAATAGTCGATGTTATGCCTATGTGCGAAAAACCTGTAGAATGGACTTTGAGTGTTGTGGTAATTGATATATTTCGTAAGGTGAATGAAAAGACTGTGAAAAGATAGGTTCCGTTATGTGTGTAGTTTCCAAAAATGCGTAGAAATGAAATAGTTAAATGTATGGATGAAAGTTTTTACAGAAAATGGATCTGGTGCTTAGTGGTAAAATATATCAGATTGCTCAGTGAATAGAGGAATAGTAGGTAGTGTGACTGCCTTTTCGACTGCAAACGCTATTATCAGTTTAGGATTGAGCTTTGAGTTAAGCCAATTGCATCCGCGGCGTTTCAGAGGCGATGAATGTGTCAGAATGATATTTCCCAGTAAGAATGTGATGGTGTTCATAGATGACATACTAGTGATGAATGAATCTTTCTCTGAGCATTTGAAGTTAGTGAATGATGTGTTGAAAAAGTTAGAGGAGATAGGGATAAAAGTGAAAGTTGAGAAGTGTGAGTGGTTTGCGGATGAGGTTGAATTCTTGGGACATAAGGTGAGTGCAACAGGTTTGAAAAGGCTGAAAAGTTTATTGAAAAAGTTCGGCACTTTCCAAAGCCGAGGGATGTTAGAGAGTTGAGAGGATTTTTAGGTTGGTAGAGTTTGGAAGGAAGTTTATGAAAGATTGTTCGGGTGTGATGAAACCTTTGACTGAATGGACTGGGAAAAAGAAGAGTACGATTGTGAAGTGGAATGATAGAATGAATGAAGCGTTTGAAAAGTGAAAGCTTGAAGTTTGCGGTAGTGGGAGAAGGAAATAGTTTTAAAAGGGGAAGGGGCTTGGGGCCTTTAATCCGGTAATTTAGTTAAGAATGCAAAACATATAATATAATTAAAATAATAAAATTAAATTATAATACTTAACGATGAGACTCTTGGATATTATACGGAATGCCAAGGTTGGATTGTATGGGGGTTGGTTTGGATGCAAGACAAGCTGAAAATTGATGTCGATAAAGAAAGAAACGATTTGATTCGCTTATTTCGAAAGCGTTTAGTATGAGGCAGCACGCGAAAAGGTTATTCTACGATTGAATAATATATGGGGGTTGCTGCTTGAGGTTTGTGAAATCGCTGAACGTCCAAGTTAATTTGTATAAAGATTATTAAGTTCATTGTGCGAAACAGAGGATCACCCCAACCCTGGTGTATTTGCAGAGAATGGGATAGTTGATCCTTAGTCGGCTTGCAAAGACTTTAGTGGAAAGATTGAGTGATTTTTGACTTTATGTTGGTTGGAGTCCATTTGCCGGCCCGTGAAGGGAATGAGATTTGCTGATTGACCTGTCTGAGAATGTCTCTGGGAGTGAAGAGTATGAGGTGTCAAAACGGTATGAATAGACCTGCAAAATATTTGCCTAAGGGATTGATGAAGCGAAAAAGAAAGTTCAGGGTAGGGGGCACTTCCTATGTTTGAAAGTGTTG